>JABSTR010002153.1:0-27532 GCA_013339765.2 Haemaphysalis longicornis
AAGCAACAAGTGGGAAAACTTGCCTATGTGTTCTGAGTGATACGTAGACGAATCGATTTTGTGCGGTGGCTTTAGTATGCCCGACTTTGATTGGAATGCAAAAAACTCCACAACTAATACGTCTCAGCGTTATTGTATGTTTCAAGAATTGGTGTCTGTTTGGCTTCAATCAGTACGTTTCAGAACCTACCAGGCCGGCTGTGAAAGAGGATTTGATGTTACGCAACCGCCCAAATATTATTTCGGAAGTATCTCTTATTCCTAGCATAGGGTATCATGAAGAAGTTACAGCGGAATGGTCGTTACGTTTTGCCCTAAATCAAATGCAACATCTCGCAAAGTTTTCATGTTTCACAAAACAAACAGTGAAGCTATCTGTTCAGAATTAAAATCATACAGAAAAACATTTATTGAGTTGTGTGAATTCGTGGGTTTTAGAAATCTTTGGCGTGTCTATCGGGATAACATGAAGCATCTATCTAGCACGTGTGAACCGTCGCAGTATTTAACGCCAAAAAAACAACAAATACCTTGACGTAATGCGAAAATTCACAAAATCATAAGGAATGCCGGGCGATCCTATCGATATATCTGCAAGCATATTTGTGAATTTAATGAACCGGCATTAAACTAGGCTAATTATAATGGTAAAATTGCGATAACATATGCGGAAAACAATTTTTTGGGCCGGTTGAACATTGCGAATAGGCGAAAGACAAAACAATTTTGAAATACGTAACCAAAATCAGGAAGTATGACACATCGACTCTATCTTTATCAGTGGGTGGTGCTCCTGTGCAAACTAATGGTGCAATAAGGGCAACATTCAATGCATTTTGTGGTCTGTTTTTTCAGGAAAACCGCTATGTCTCCTTTACCGTCATCTATTAGTGATGTAACCCCATTATATGGACGACATCAATAGAGATATTCATGGTGTGGATCGCCTCCTACTTAAATTGGACACTTAGAGGGCATCTTGTCCATGTAACTGTCGCCATTTGTTTTTGCGGCATTCATTCAGTGTTGAGGCAACATATTCAACAAAGACTTACGTAATAGGTGAACCAATAAGCGGTTTGCCCAGAATCACGTAATTAGGGCTCCAACGTGTTTAACTCCTAAAATTGGTAAAATATTTGAGGTTAGCTCGCCTCTCAATCACCGTTTTACCAAAATATTAAACGCATCGCCGTAGGAATATTGGTTTTCTAACCACGAAACACTATGCTCCAGAACATATACGCAGTTATTGATATACGCAGTTATCGATCTACGCAGTTATTAATCTACGCAGGTAGATATGCGGAGTTAGTGATCTAAATGTGTGGATGCTTTAAGCGTGCTGGAACAAAGAACCCATTTTCACGGGACAACTGAACAATGACCCATGGCCCCAAGACCTACAATCGACGACTCCGAGGGACGCTGTGGAGCCGTCTGCGCGGGCTCTGTTATTGTGGACAGCATATAGAGGAATCAGTTACATTTATCAAGCTTTCTGTCGCTTTAATCGTAGAGGCTCGTACCTATATTTAGTAACGTGCCCACAAGACGTTCAACCAGATACGTAATGGGTTTTACAGAAAAATGATAGCAACATCTTTAGAAACACTCACAAATTCGTGGGACAGAGAGGGGCGGCTCTTAATCGTGATGCAGAGTGAGAAGGCTTAGTTTTTACGTCTTTCTCTAACAAAAAAATGGAGACGAGCTAACGGAAAGTTGCAACTTTCCCCCATTCACGGTGGTAAAGTGTTTTAAAGGAGAAAATTCAAATTACTGTTTCTGAACACGTGGGTACAAACGATGCAAGCCAAATAAAGAGTTCATAGTTATTGCTCAAATAAAATGAAAATATGAAATATGAATATGTAACGAAACGTGGTTTTGCTCTTGGGCTAACCTAGATACCGAAAAACCTTAGACACGTGCGATTGGATCTATTACTATTGTTGCGAAATGAAAATTTGCAAACTTGATCGCAGGCCGGTGGAACCGGTTAGAATTTTTTTTAAGCACGTGTGCTTGGTTTCTTGTAAAATGTTTGTATTTGTAAAATCATCTCTATGACACTTTCAAACGACAAGCTTACAAAGGAGCCTGCGTGAGAGCTCTAAATGAGTCGCTCTTCATAAAGTGCCTTGTTTATGGAACCTTTGATGAGACAAAGGTACACAGGTGGTGCCGTGTACGGGTCTCAAGTACTGAGAGAAAGCCACGGGAGATTTCACCTCGCAACGTTCTAAGAGAAAGACGTTTTTTGATACACGAAGTTGAAGCGATCTTTCTACAGCAAATCCTAATGTTCTATGAAGCAAAACGCAATAAAAACTGTTAATTTAACTTTTTCAAGCGCACGAGAAACGGCAGCATAAAATGTACTTTCTAAATTGCACTCTTTATACACGTAGTTTTAACAATTCGCATGATGAAAGCGTCAAGTGGGCAAAGTGGGCCGGCACAGTGAGTGACTGCAGGTTAAAGAACTTTGAACGTGAATTGCCAAACTTTAAAAAAATGTATGATGTTATACCTCTGCCATATACGCTTACGGTATTATTTGTTGAAAGCCCCTTGCTATCTGGATAAATATAGTCTCTCTACAAAGTTGTTCTTCGAACAGCTCCATTTTCTCAGTAAAGCTAATAATAGCCCTAGTAGCCCTCATCAATCAGAGCTTTCAATATTTGCACATCATAAAAAAACGTTTCGTGTCACTTCAAGCCTGACTCATGCAGCCTAGAATATGACTGAGTTTAACCCCAAATGCGCAAAACAATCCATGAAGTGTGCGCAGCGAGAAGGTGTTGTCCAGGTTTCCGCGTATTAATCACGGTATGAAGAAGTTACAGAAAAAAGATCACAGTGCTTCAAGACACCAATTCAAAGCAACAAGAAACATTAAAATATTTGAAAGCTTAGACAGGCTTGTCAGAAACCGCTTCAGGAGGCACCAAAATTTAGTACGGGGTAACGTAACACGTAACAAAATGAAGGCACGTATGCTTGGTTCTTTAAGCCAAGACGTGCCCACATGCTCGCGGCAAAAGTTTGGCACTGAGATTATAAAGAAAACACTTTATTTTATGATGTCAAAAACAAAATATTTTGCTGTGTAAGTACTTCAGTACACTTCCTGGATAAAAGATTTCTCGCTCTAAGAACTCATATTGCAATTTTTATGCTGGATTTACGAAGTGCTATATTGAATTCAAACAACTTGTGCAGAGTGATCAAGCCTACATATTCCACGATTCAGGGTGGTTATTAAAGTGTTGTGCCATGTGGCACTTGCTTAGCTAGTTTTGTACAGCACGCTGGCGAATGACCTAACGCAAGGAATACCGAAATACAGCAAACAGGCATAGTGGTAATTAAAGATTTAAAAGATCTTAAATGTGTGTTCCCTTTATAATGGTTTCGAAGTCGATATTTTAAACAAGTACTAACGCTTTTTTTCTCAGTGTTCCTCTGCGTGAGTCTGTGCAATCCATGCAATGCATTGCCTCTGATATTGTGCAAGTTGCCGAGCCCTATTAAAGCACTTTTGCCGTGTAAAATACTTTCAACGAGTGCTAAGGTTTTCATAAAAAGATCAACACAAATCATGTGGGGTTTCATATAACATTTGTAAATATCCATCACGCGAAAACCACCAAGTAAACGCAGGGTAATTAGAGTTAAAGCGAATTGTTGTAACCCGAAATTTAGAGTGAAGGCCCCGCTGCTAAGAATGGCGAGCACATCTCCGTCAACATGTGAATCTGTGGTGACCTAAAAAAGGCGTTTTTACGGGAAGCGTGGTGTGGTCGCTAGTTAGCCGCTGGGAAGCCACCATTGATTCTGGAAGAGCGCAATGATGAAGGTCTCTGACACTCGTAGCAGTGTTCGGCCACAAATAATTGCTGGCGGCACTGAGCTCCCATCCAAGTGTAACCTTGCAGGCGACTCAGGACTGCACTCGGCATTCAATGTGATGATTATAGAATGAACATTTGGAAATGGACCATGTTTTCGCTAAGTCAGTATTTAGACCATTTGACATAAAAGCAGAAACTCACCGAGGTGAAACGCATTAAGCTATACTTTACTGTTTTTAAAAGTGGCCATTTATGGGTACAGCTTTATATGTGTATATATATATATATATATATATATATATATATATAGAGAGAGAGAGAGAGAGAGACGTACGGGACGAGGGTTTCCGTAAGGACACATATCAAAGTTGCAGTCCTTATTGCCAGTGCTGTTTGGCGTTTTTTAACAGTGTCTTTTATAGTGCCAAATGAGGTATGACTGCCTTTTTTTTTCTGCAGGAATAAATAATTGAAAATTCAAGTCGAGAAAAAATGCGCCGTTTTTTTTTCCGAAAAAACGGCGCATTTTTTCTCGACTTGAATTTTCAATTATTTATTCCTGCATAAAAAAAGGCAATCATACCCCACTCTGGGCGCGTGTTTTTCTTTCTTTCTTTCTCGCGTAATTAATAAAAAAAATAATAATGTAACGTCAATAACGGTAAAAAAAAAAGAACTCTAACCACTCCCCTATGCCTTCTTTGGCGTTGTAGACTGCCGGCATTTCTTTCTGTATTTCCTAACGATCCCCTCATTTCCAAACCCTATTTTTGTGCGAAAGCTTAGCGAGGGCCTCGGTTCTGGCAGCCTTGATGCCAAGGTCGCATAAGAGGGATTCCCGCCAGTTAACCGCTCATGACAGGCTGTAGACGTTCGCGTAACGCCCCGGGGGTTGAAAAGGAAGGTCCCCTTCTCCCCGCGTAGTCTGAGTGGCGCTGGCTACCACCCTCAAGCGTCAGATACAGTTGTAGTAAATATAAATACCCCAGAAAGTGAAGCAGAACACAGTCGCCAAGATAGCCGAATTGGTAAGGCATTCGATATCTAATCGAAAGGCGTGGGTTCGGTCCCCACTCTGGGCGCGTGTTTTTCTTTCTTTCTTCCTCGCGTAATTAATAAAAAAAATAATGTAACGTCAATAACGGTAAAAAAAAACTCTAACCACTCCCCTATGCCTTCTTTGGCGTTGTAGACTGCCGGCATTTCTTTCTTTATTTCCTAACGAGCCCCTCATTTCCAAACCCTATTATTGTGCGAATATTTATATATATATATAGGACAGCAATAAAGTTTGGCAGTCAAGAAAACCACGGAAAGCAAAGGGGAAGATACGGGAAGCCATTGAAACAGATAAAGAATTTGGAAAGAAAGAAAAAAAGTTGAGAAAAAATGCCCGCCCGATGACACCACCATTGTTGTCACCGTGTGTCATCGAGCGTTTTTCTTGCTTTTCTGTCACACTGTGTCTGGGCATCAACGGACGGCACTTTTACCAACATCCCCTGTCTATTGCTAACACCATAAAAAAATACGGAGCAAAAGAAATGAGCGCGACAAAACCGCACACGTACCACTGAAGGTCAGAGATCCGGACGACCGAACACCACGTGAACAACTGACTCCGAATGTTTGATAGTGACGCCAAAAGCATGTACACAACCTGTAGCCGCTGACGGGGACATCGTCAGCCGACAAGACCAAACACATATAGCACGCAGGAAGAACGAGACTGCTTCAGTCCCGATGCAAGAAACGCCATTTGTCCTACCGGCCAAGGTTCAACGGTGTTAAGAATGCAGCTTTAATGATTTGTAGAAGATATTCTTGCTAGGTGTTTAATGCTTTTAAGTGTTATAAAGTGCATTGGTCTTGATTGGCGCTGTTTCCAAAGATTTTCATGGCATCGATTTCTGGAGGAATGAACTGCTCAATTCCTTCTTCGAAGTTATTGCACATTACAGCGGTATATATACGCATCATCGGCAATATCTTCTTCGGCACCATCGGCACTTTTCTTCTTGTAGCAGATCCTGTGCTGACCCCGACTGAGCACGGCTAAGGTTGAAAGACTTTTGCAATGAAGGCTTCTGTGGTATTCGTAGCTTTGCGGCAGACAAGAGCGTCGTAGCCCAGACCACTTTATGAAACTCTACACTTAGCGTATTTTTTAGCTTTGTGCGCTTATTTTACATTCTGAGCCGCAGCTTTCAGCAACGAAAAACTTCGGCAAAACCAGATATATGAATACTAAACTCATGTTGAAAAAACGAGAGTGGTCCTCTGCTAGCCCCAAAGTGCCCGTCGCTGAAGGGGGATTCACAAAACGGACGAGGACACCCGCGGAGGCGGACGGATATGTGACGTCAACAGGACGTCACCGCATGGTACAGCTTGGCTGACCATGTTCGCGTGCGGAGCGACTAGCAGACGAAAGTGCGGGTAAAGCGGGGTGGCTCTTGACTGCCGACATTACCCGAGACGCCACGGTGCGGTTCTCCCACTTAACGAAACAATAGCAGCGCCAGCAGTAATATTCCAAAGGGCGCCCAAACCTGTCACTTCCACAAATGTCGACCACGCTGCGTCGAAGAACCCGCCTTCGCAACTGGTACAACCCCAAACTGTGCGACCGCAGTGCCACAAAATGAAGAACGGGCACGCTCATACGTAAGACCTAAAAGTTGCGATGCTGTACGCAACCTTCAGGGCCATCACGACGGTTTAAGTCCACTTTTGGAGTCGATTTGCTTGTTGGCTGCTGCAACGACCTTTAGTCCATCACTATTGCTATAAGTGTCAGCCTCTCTCAATTTTTGGAAGCGATAATTGTTAGACATCGCCCGGTATGGGTGTTGGCTATGACATTTCTTTTTCGTTCGCAGCAAGTGTTGCCACGATTACGGTGAACGCTGGAGTTTTTTTGGCCACTCTTGGCCAATCTTTCCTAGTAGGTATTCTTGGCTTGACAAACGCGCGCCGGGTACTCTGAGCGGTTGCGGCGAGGAATTCAGAGACGAGCGCCCTGTATTTTCTTTGTTTGTGTAAAGTTCAGGGCGCTCGCTGCAGTCTTGGACACTGTGCCTAAGTGTGTATGGTTGGGTTGACAAGTATGCGCAGGGTATGCTTCGACGTCGTCGGGTGGCAGGCACACATGAACACAAGGCATTTTTTTGGTTGTGTTTGCTGCAGCACGCTCACACGAATGCCCGCGCTCACGTGCGCACCCTCGGCAATTTCTTAGTATTTTTACTGCGGACACCTAAATTTACCATTTGCTTAAGAGCTTCGGTGTTAACACAGGTTCTATTCCCCGTGGAGAATCGGCGGCGCCTCGCGAAAACAAGCGGAGGCCTTTTCTTTCCCGGAGAGTCAGCGGGCGTTCCCAGCCGAGGGGCTCAGCCTAAAACCTATCACGCCAGCGGTCTCGGCGGGAAAGATAGACGAGATTTCTCAGTCGTGTGAATACTTCTTGACAGAGCCATTCCAGATGGTACATCTTTCTGAG
Source organism: Haemaphysalis longicornis (assembly GCA_013339765.2). Lineage (NCBI taxonomy): Eukaryota > Metazoa > Arthropoda > Arachnida > Ixodida > Ixodidae > Haemaphysalis > Haemaphysalis longicornis. Next base: position 7,369 of record JABSTR010002153.1, read on the forward strand.
ATATCACATAAAATTCTTGGATTATCTGGGCTAAAAGAGCCTCCAAAAGTGCTTAGTTGCACATTTTAATATTCCAAATGGAATAAAATCATAGAGCGTTTCAAAGCACCAGTACGCTCTGTGAACTTCTGTGGATGTTGGCTGTTCTTTTTTTTACACACGAATGTCGACTAAAAGGAGATACAACTTCGTGGTGTATTACACTGTACCGGCTGGATTTGCACGCCATATCCTCCGTTCTTTCAGATCCTAATCCTCCATATTTTATGTAAATCTCTCAGACGGGCGACGCTTGTCGGGCACATGTTCACTAAGAATCTACAAATAATTCCTCAGCACAAGATTGCCTGCTATTTCAATTGCTAACGAAGAAGTTGTGTCAAATATGCTGCTGAAAACATGAATTGGGGCTCCGTATACCTAAACCGACGTTTTTGAGACCTGTATAAGCGTAAATGGCACTTTTATTGCACAGTTTAGGTGCTAAAGCCTTGGCGTGCGCCAAAAGCGGCGGTATTTACTGATGACGCAGCCGGTGAATACAAATGGCTTTTGTGCAGAGTGAAGAAGATTCTACTGGTGTTTGATTCGTTTCATGGAAGAAAAGGTCACTCTACGGTGTTCTTACTTTCCGTAGTCTCTTGCATAATTCACCGCAAATATTTTGAAAGCTTGTTCCAGTATCCAACAAAGCTTCGATATTGTAACCTCTAACCGATACAGACAACTTGTTTGAGGGGTGTTCTTCATGAGTTGTAATTGCCCCGATGGATGAAGGCTTCACTCCACAAAGTTCCGGGAAGCTTGAACTCACGGGCAAGACTTGACTGGCGAAGCTGTGGTAGGTGAGCGTTGCTGGACACATAGTTGAATTTTAGTATCATCGTTTAGTTGCATAGATGCGGGGCTAGTAATCGTCGGCGGTTGTACCAAAGAGGTTATCGTCGTCGTCACGGCGAGTGGTGCATGCAAAGTAATCCTGAGCATTGTAGACTTCCAACAGCTCATTTGGCGAAGCTTGAGATAAGTCGCGCAACGCATGAACCCTAGCGCAGCCTTAGGCCTTTTTTAACGCAACCACTGAAGGACACATCGCAACACATTTCTATAAGTGTTGAATTGTTTTTTTACATGTTCCCCCTCCCTTTGCCCTGTGCTAGTTGTAGTCATCTTCACATTCAGTGATGTAAACCGGTTCCTTATGCGAAGCGTTACATGTGCGGTAGCACTTACGACAGCGTGGTCTTTTTTGTTAAAGCCACTCCGCTACCCGCGGACTCGGCCTTCGCCGCGAGGCATGCGTGTACGTGCGATCGGCCGTTTTTTGGAACATGTGGGTTTTGACAGTTTTCATCGCTACAGCCACTGCGCGTGCTCGGAACGCTAGGCGGTCACTGTGAGGCACGTGCTCGTGAGCTACCCTATCGCGTTACCTTTCTTTGTAACACTGAAATTACGGGTGGAAAAACGCCTTCATTGCTAAAAATGCATGACTTAGTTTTCTGAGATGCGGGTCGCGCGTTGCACAACTGGGCGATTCAAGACACAGCCTCGCGAAATAGCGATGGGGAAGGCGCCATGATCCTCGACAACCGCTAGGTAACTCTGGAGCAGCAGAAGGAGGAAGGAATAGGGGCATCGGAAATCGGTAAATGTTTTGTCAGTAGCCGTAACAAATGCGTGTTGTGCCGCATTTTTATAATCGTAACCACTTCGTTCAACCAGATGCGCCCCTCACAAAACCAAAAACTTCACCGCAGATTTTGCACTAAAACTGTTCTATTGGGAAATTTCCGGGGACGCTTATGTGTCGTTTCAGTGGGGGCTCAGGGCGCTAGGGTGTCCTCGCCCGATAGGAGGGCTGTGTGCCAAGGGTTGTGTTCATTGCTGCTCTGTTTCCGGAGAAAGTGTGCGCACTAATTGGCGCTACGGGAAGAGGTGGCCTCTCAGCGGCTTCTTCATTGGACAGCGTGGCCAAATGAGCCTTAGTTGGGGCGATCTTGCATTTTATGATCTTCTGCAGCAGATTGCAGCCGATTAGGGCAAGCCAGACGTGAGGAGTAGTGGTAGCACACGCACAAAACCCACCATAAAGCTGTTCCTGAAAAAATTATCGTAATAAAGCTCGCAGTTACTTATCGCGGACATGCGAGCTCCAGGTATCCTGGTGGTGACGGATCAACTGACGGCCTCCAAGGCTTTGACACGTAGTAGTTTCATCCAAAGCGGTGACTGAATTCTAAATGGACAGCGCAGTAATTGCGAACTGAAGATACTTTAAAAATTGGCATACGTGTCTACCCTCTGCCATGTACGTTGACCCTTTGGTACAAAGCTTGAACATGTTCAGTGTTGTTCCGCTAAGCCTCAAAAATATTTTTACGTAGTTACTAAAGTACCTTTTTTAGATTTTCAGATCAAGCGACCTACGCTCCGGAAATCTGCGGGAGGTGACTGATTAAGATAGTGTACTCAGCGATGTTTTTCACATTTGCGAGGTAGCATGCCTTCCTAACATCGTAACGAGAGAAGAGGACATTGATCAATGTCGGGTTTTGCCCCACCTGTTAGCGGTAATTATATCGCGTTGTTTTCCTGGCATTCATAAATGTCATACCCGCAAAGTCGAGCTGATTTAGGAATCCTGCTGGTGGGTGGTTATGAAGCACTGCGAAGAGGTGGAGCCCCGGCGTTGCTGTTGGAAGTATCATGCGTAAGGGGCACAGTCTCGTGATTTGCGACGGGAGCAGAGCAGAGCCCGAGGAGAGCAATTGGAGAGGAAAACTGCGGGATCAGAATACAACCTCCATGACTTGAGAGACGACATTTGGTTGGTCCTTTTATTCGACCGCTCAGCACACGTACATCCGAAGTGGTGATGTTGACAAGGGATGAAGCCGACGTCATCGAAGATAGCCCTTGTATAATGTGGTTATTGTGGATGAAGATTCTGTACGAGCGGTAGGAGCGTATTATTAGGCCCTCATGGTGCTTTTTCATACTGATATGCGTACTATTATAAGACTATTATTCGGAGAATTCGGGAGGTTTTCAGTAATAGTTAGGTCTTCTTGTAGTGCTTTTAAAAATCCACACTTCGCTTATGTTCTTCATGACTGGAATAATAGGGAGACTTTTCTCAAGCAATTAGCACCGCTTACACGGATGATGCATGACGTTTACATGGACAAATCTGGATTTTGCGTGGGGCACAACAAATATATTGTCACGTGGATATCTGTCAAGCCGCGATGCCCTGCTTGCGATGTGTCCGATCGCCGTGCAAAGTTCAATCCCCAGTTAGTGCTACGTTCCGTGCTTATTGGCCAACCAGGTTTTTGAAGACGACGACGTAAATGTGTGGGTCCATCGCTCGCGGCCCAGACTGATTCAGCCTTCTGCGCTGAGCCTCGCCGTTCTGCCTCTACTCTTCGGTGTAGCGCTACGCCTAATAAATAGGTACCTCACCATCCTGCTGTCTACACCTCCGTCTACTAAGACGCAACAATATTTAACACATATAGGCTACCAAGTGCTTTCTAGTCTTTTAACACAAAAGTGTTATCGGCCGGGGTTCAAAACTATATAACTGACATCATATCCGTTTCGGAAATGACATCGCCAGAAAAAGTACGATTGACGCAGTGGCGCCGGGATTCGAGCCACGAACTCTGTTGCCGCAACGTGAAGTATGAAACGTGCTCCCGGCTGCACTACGAACAGACGCGCGAATGGATGACAAGCGCGCCTGATAGCCCTCCTTTCAAATGCTTCTGTCATCTAGGAAATTTGAATGAAGTAGTGCATAATGACTCGAATGAGCGCCGACCCTTGGCGCCTCGATGCCAGACCCTACCTGTAGGGGGATGCGCAGTGTAAGCTGCTGAGAAGCCTACTTGCGGATGTCGCGCTCGGGACACGGTCCGCTGCTTCTTTCGCTGCTCCTTCCGCTGTAGCGGACCGTGTATTTACCCACGGCCGCTCGATGGCAACAAGGCCTTGTTTTCATCGAGCGGCCGTGGTTCACCAAACTATTCACTGAAAACCCGTTTGGTTTTGTTCGCACGAATGTCTTCCGAGCGCCTGTGGTTCCAGTATGATTTAGGCAATGCTTCGACTCGGGCAATCCAGTGTTTAACGTTTATGCGCTTAACGGTGCCATACAGACTAAATATAAATAGAGACGTTCAACTTTATATCGGTGCACAATAAACAGTCAACTGCTTTTGTGAAGACACATTTCACTTTCGTGTTTTACCGGTTCCTATGGAAGATGGAACAACCACATTTTTATTCGAGATCCCCAATCAAACCTTTATTTTCATATATTCCCGAAAAAGTTTTCGGGACACAAAATAAACAAACGAAGCAAGGAATCATGGATAAGGTCGCAATATACATGCGGCAATAAATTGACATTCTTGAGCGACCGATCAGCCACCGCGGTTCGATCGAAGCCTGCAATCTAATCTGCTGCCCTCGTCTTTACACATGTGAAAAAATTAGCTTTTCTCATTATTACTGTACCTAGCATCGAACTGTGTTGTGCTGATTGCTCCTACGGTAATGGCTCCCACTTTTGCCGCCTTGGCTAAAGTTGTCGAGGAATTTAAAACTACTTTTAAGGCAAACCATTCCACATTGACAAATTCGCTGGAAACTGTGAAATCGGCTGTTGTGAAATGTGAACCAGAGGAAGTGAAGCAACTTCAAAATGACATGGAAGAGCTTACGAAATCTCTCGACTTCATAAACAAAGAGTTTGAGGCTTTCAAACTCCAAAACGCTGGCCGTGCTACTACCAACAAAAAGCTTGTTGAAAGCAACGTTGTTCCTGCACGCAAAGTCGCTGCACTTAAACAGTACTCCAGAGCAAACAATCTCGAAAAAAGAGGCGTTCCCCTGACGCAGGGTGAAGAATGCTTAGAGATTGTCAAGCAACTCGGTGATGCCATTGGGTGCATGGTACAGACCGAGGACATCGATACGGCACACCGGGTTCCAACACACAACGCTAGCCACGAGAACATAACTGTGAGCTTCTGGGCACGCGACAAGCAAGCAGAATTCCTCTGAAACGCTGGCAAGTCGCGTCCCACATCTGCTTGCCTTGATTGGGGGGCTTAGCGCAAAAAGGCTACGACGGTGGCAAACGTGACAGGCGCTTGTCACGTTTGACGCCGTCCTCGTCTTTTTTGCGCTAAGCCTCCCATTCACTATGTACAAACTAGCCCAACAGCACGTTCTGCTTGCCTTGGTGTTTTTGGTGAATCGTCCCAGCAGGCAACGGATACGGAAGGTCAGAATGACTCATACACAGACGATCACAAATAGCAAAATTGCAAATTGCAACCCATCTATGTGAACGAGCATTTGACCACCGAAAACGAAATTCTGCTCGGAAAAGCGCTCGAACTGCAGAAACAGCAAATGAATGTTGCTCTGGACCGAGCATTGCGTGATCAAAGCCAGGAACACTCTCGGCAGCCGTGTGCATCGTATCACCTGCAATCACGATCTTCGGGTTTTCAGGCAGAAACAACATGAGCTAAGCGGCTTTCCTTTCGCCCATTTCCGTGGCTTACGTAAATGAGTGAAGTCAACACTACTTTGAAAAATACGTCTTGCATTTCGGGAATTCACTTCAACGCCCGAAGCTTGCACAGGAACTGCGACATTTCAACTTTAGTCCACTCGTTTGATCAGCGATTTTTCGCTATCTCCGTCTCAGAAACTTGGCTTTCTGTCCATGATAACGATATTTTAATATTTCATGCTGGAAAAGTGAATACGGTCACCTTGGCGGTAGCGCGTACGGAGGCTCAGCTATTTACGTTTTGAATGGCATGTCATATAAATGGCGTTTTGATATAAATCGCAATATTCCTTCTTATGAATCTGTAAGGGTCGAATATGAAGAATCCTGTCTAAGGTATAATCATTCCAGTGTCGTGTGTGGCGCTATACATCGATGTCCCGCCTCTGATACTGCCATTTCTTAAGCACGCTCTCTGACATACTTCACCAACTTTCTTGAGAAAAAAAGCGTGTTTATTTTCGCTGACATTACATTAATTCTCTCGATGATTGGAACCACGATACCCTGCAACACATCCCCTGCATGTACAGCTATGGGTTTTAGTGTGTTATTAACGTTCCTACCAGATGTCCTTATCATGGCACTCAATCTTTGATTGACCACATCCTGACAAATTCCAGTTGCATCTCTGAAGCAGGCGTAATTGAAACTGAAAATTCTGATCGTTATCTTGTCTTCACGACCGCTAACCTATCGGTTCTGCTATCGTCAAGCCATGCTTTAAAACCTTTTTTGATGCAGATGAATCAACGCGGATTATATCAGATACTGACTGGTCTGCGATACTCGATACACAGATCCTGAAATTGCCGTTCAAATGCTTTGTGAAACCATTACATCCGTCATTGATTCGCTCACTACTGTTCAGGTGTCCAGTCGACCTAACCACGCCCCGCATTGTCTTTGGCTGTCGAACGGTTTGTTATTCTTTACGAAAAAAAAAACTGTATAAAAAAACTAAGCGCCAACTATTTAACACGCGCCTCAAAGCGAGAAATACACAGCATTGCTAAAAAAGGCCAAGCGAAACTATTCTGAAAACCAAATTCGGGAAAGCGGAAGCAATACAAAAAGAAAATGGGAGTTGATACGCGAATTCCTTAACACACCACTTAACGTGACTCAGTCACATCCTTCAACACGAACGACTCGCTCGTCACAGCACCACGTGATAACGCGAACTATTTTAATCAACATTTTTCTTCAAAATCTTCTGACCCTTCATCTTTGGTGCATACGCCCGCATTTACTCGTCAACCACAATTATTCTTTTGATTCCTACCAACCCTGCGGAGACTGAAGCCCTCATTTCAGGACTGAAAGCGACTGGTCCTGGCTTACATAGAATTCAGGGGAAACATATAAAATTGATTTGTCTTTTCATTCTCCCAATCTTAAGTTCTGTTTTCAATCTTCTCTTTAAAACAGATGTGTTTCCAAGCGTATTTAAATCGGCGAAAATTTTTCTGGTCTTTAAAAAAACCAATCCGAATCAAATTGGAAATTATCGACCAATTTCAGTCCTTCCATTTTTAGACAAAATGCTTGAAACGTTAATCGAAAAGAGACTGTCTAACTAGTATAAAAAGTTTAATATACTAACTCCCAGTCGATCCGGCTTGCGACTGGGCCTTTCAACAGATAAAGCTTCGGCATGTTTTGTCAATAGGAATAAATTATTCATTTACAAATGGAATTACGCTGGCTCGGTATTCGTTGACTTATCGAAGACATTCGACAGTATTGCGCACGGTATTCTCTTCACTAAACTTCAGTAATACGGAATAGCTAAATCGTTCTTAAACTGCTGAAAAGCTTCATGTCAGATATGCAGCAATATGTTTGAGTCGATGGCGCTTTTTCTTTCTCTGTTTTTACAGGAAAGGCGTCCCCCAAAGCTCTGTTTTAGGGCCGCTTTTATTCCTTACTTACGTAAATGATTTAGCACAGTGCCTCACGCACTCGAAATGCATTCTATATACCGACGATACCACCATCTTTTCATCAATCCTGATGCAGCGATAATAATTTCTGATTTAAAAAATAACTTATGTTCCCTTGAAAATTGGTGTGCTAATAAAACTATCTATTAAGTTGTCCAAATCGTCCCTAATGGCATTTCACTTCCCGAATAAAACGTTGAAAATAAATCGTTGCCTTAATGCAGGTGACAATCCCATTTTACTGCGGGACCAAACACCCTTTCTAGATGTTATTGTTGACACTCACCTCAGGTTCCAATGCCATATCTCGCCCATTTGCAAAAAGATATCACTTGGCATTCGAGCGGTTCTTAGAGCTACACTTTACTTTAGTACTAAAACTCTGTTAGAGTTATATTAGGCATTTATTCGTAGCCACTTGAACTACTGCATCACATCGTGGGGTCGATTGTATAAAAATCACCTTTCATCATTACAAATACTTCAAAAACAGCAAAGCTTACAATAACGTTTTTTCCAAAAGTATTACCATCTCTTCCTATCTTTACTCAACTTAATATATTACCTTTGCCAAAGATGTATTTGTATAGCGTTGGAGTTCAGTTTTTTGAAGTGCTGCATAGCTTCCTATATCTTAAAAGTTTCCCTCGCGGCATGTTTACCAACCCTAATTCCACTAGAATTTCCTCCCTTCAGAACTTGATATTGCCCACGGTAAGGACTAATTATGGCAAATTTAGTCTACTCTTTTCTGCTGTTTTTTAATGACCACTGTAAAGTGAAAATACAACTGGAAATAAAGATACCACTGGAAATAAAGATAGTTAGCTCGCTTCAACCCTATCAAGGTAAATTGAAAATGTCCTTAGCTACTCACCACTAACACCCAAAAATATTTTTTTGTCTGTGACATGTTTTCCTGCTTGTTCTGTTGTCAATTGATTGTAATTTTCTTGTTTATTGCTCTATGTGCTGTATTTTCATTATTATCCCATTTTTACACGATGTTTTATAAGATTTGTATAACGTATGCAATACATACTGATTGTATTGTGCTCACAACTTGTTATCTCCGAAACATCTAGCAAAGGAGGTCCCGCCTGCGGTTCTGAAACCTTGGAACCTCCTCCTGTAACTTTCCCCAATGTTTATACACACTTGTACTTTCCTGAATAAATCTCAATTTGAATTTGAAGAAGCCAAAATATTCCGGCGTGGTCGTGATGGAACCGGCTGTACACCTGGTGTTGAAATACTTGTTTTTTTAGCGGAATTCGATTTCAGGAATCCTATGAAAGACAAATGAACACGGAATATTATGCTTTTGTCTACGTTCAATGTAAAAATGTTATATTTATGTTCGGTACATACAGTGCCGAACATACAGTATTACAGTATACAAACCACATACAGTAGTTTGTTGAGGGGGCAACCATCAAATGCCCCCTGTGGTAGTTGAATGATACTATGGTCTTGCATAAGTGTATTATCCACGCACTTACACTTAAAGTATACCTAAACATGCGAGAAATCCTCCTGACTGCTTTCTTCACCCGACACCCTTTCAAATGCCAGATATTTAGGAAGCTCAGAGGCCTTTCGGCCAAAAACAAACTTTTTGGGAAAAAAGATGTGATCAGTTTAATTGACCTTAACGACATTGAGGGTTTAAGGTGGTGACATTTTCTGCATTGTGCAAGGCAATACGCCAGTGCACAGCCAGTAGAAATAACCATATTGTTAGGCACCAAAAAGCAACGGAAGGTTACTTCTGTAAATACTTTGATTGAGACGAAAGTTGGCCCCCAAGAAACAGGGCGAAAAGTAAATACACCTCAAAACCCGTAAATAATGGGTGTTTGGCTTGCTGCTAATTAACAACGAAGACATGCAGCACATTTACGCGAAAATAGAACATATAAAACGAGCAGAAAGACTGCTCTTTTACCTATAGTCGTTGATGCATTGCACTGTAAATACTGTCACGAAGCCAAAGACGACGCAGTGTTTCGGAAAAGAAACACGTTTATTGGAGCGAACTTGTGCTCCCCTAAAAACTCAAAAGAATACAGAGGCGGCGAAACAGCGGTCAACAAAGTGAGGTGCGTCGGCGTACGTCGCAGAATCGAATACCCTGGCGTCTGCTCGGCCGGCTTTTTATCTTTCCGCGTGCGTGGTTCTCCAACCGTCGATTCGCATCGAGAACATCGGGATGTTCACGTTACATCAGAATGCTGTCCCTATCAGAACAGATAAGACATGCGGCACAGAAAGAAAGAATGGAACACGCGCTTCCCTTGGCAAAGAGATTACACAGACCGGCGGAGCCGGGCGGCAAAAGCAAAACACAAATAAACAAACCCAATGCATGGTTCGCGGCATTACCCCCCCCCTCTAAGAGTGCATCGACCCGCTGCTAACATAGGCGACAGTCCGAATAAATAAAAATAAACGTTCGTCATCGTCTGTAGAAAGGTTTTAAGCGAACCGCGTGGACGACTTCGGGCCGCGTGTGCCGCCGTGATGTGCCGGAGTCACCATCGGGGATCACTTCGTAGGTAAGTTGGCCAACACGTCGTAGGATCTTGTAGGGTCCGAAATATCGTCGCAGAAGTTTCTCACTCAGTCCGCATCGTTGGATGGGAGTCCAAAGCCACACACGATCCCCTGGGTGTACTCGGCGTCTCGGCGTCGGAGGTTGTAGCGGCCGGCATCCACCAGCTGCTGGTCCGTTATACGAACTCGAGCGAGCTGGTGGGCCTCCTCCGCACGCTGAAGGTATCCTTCGACGTCGGCGTTCAGGTCGTCGTCTTCTACGTGAGGCAGCAAGGCGTCAAGCATTGTAGTCGGCAGTCTTCCGTAGACGAGCTCGAACGGTGTCATCTGCGTGGTTTTTTGGATAGCCGTGTTGTACGCAAACGTGACATACGGGAGCACTTCGTCCCAAGTCTTATGTTCAACGTCGACGTACATAGACAGCATATCCGCAATCGTCTTGTTCAAACGTTCCGTTAGTCCGTTCGTTTGGGGGTGGTACGCCGTCGTTCTTCGGTGATCCGTGTTGCTGTAGCGTAAGATTCCTTGCATGAGCTCAGCAGTAAAGGCCGTTCCGCGGTCCGTGATGAGGACTTCAGGGGCTCCATGTCGCAGCACAACTTGTCTTATGAAAAACTTGGCGACTTCTTGAGCAGTCCCCCTCGGAAGAGCGGCGGTCTCCGCGTAGCGCGTCATGTAGTCTGTTGCTACGACAATCAACTTGTTCTCGGATCGTGCCGTCGGTAACGGGCCCAGAAGGTCCATTCCAATCTGTTGGAAGGGCCTTGATGGGACGGCGATCGGCTGCAGAAGTCCGGCGGGTCTCGCCGGTGGCGTTTTTCGTCGCCGACAGTCACGGCAGCTCCGGACGTAGTGGGTGACGTCGGATGTAAGGCGGGGCCAGTAGTACTTCGCCTTGACTTTTCCAATTGTGCGGGCTGTGGCGAGATGTCCGGAAGATGGGTCGTCGTGGCACGCTTCCAAAATTTCGTCACGAAGGTCTGCGGGGATGACACTAAAGGTAATTCGTTCTCGTTCCTGGGCTGAAATTCTTGTTCACGAGGACGGAGTTTCTCAGGCTAAATGCTGGTAAGCTGCGTTTGAATGTTCTAGGTGCGGTGACGTTGCATCCCTCGAGGTAGTCGATTATAACGCGTAAGTCAGGGTCGGCACGCTGCTGGGTGGCTAGGTCTCTCTCCGTCCCGATTCCGAAGAACGCGCTGCCTTCATCACAGTCTTGTGCTGGTGGGTCGACGGGGGCGGCGCGGGACAGGCAGTCGGCGTCGGAGTGTTTCCTGCCGGATTTATAAACGACTGTAACGTCGAACTCCTGCAGGCGCAAGCTCCACCGCCCAAGACGGCCAGAGGCGTCCATCAAATTGGCGAGCCAACACAGCGCGTGGTGGTCTGTCACAACCTTGAATGGCCTTCCATACACGTATGGGCGAAAATTTAAAATCGCCAACATAATTGCCAGGTACACTTTCTCAGAGGCAGAGTAGCTTTTCTCCGCCTTCGACAGACCCCGGCTGGCATAGGCGATTACCTTTTCGCACCCACTTTGTTTTTGGACGAGGAAGGCACCCAAGCCTATATCACTGGCATCCGTGTGTATTTCCGTTTCGGTGTTTTCGTGGAAATGAGCGAGCACGGGCGGGCTTCGCAGGCGTTTTTTCAGCTCACCGAATGCTTTTAAATGTAGAGCATTTCTTTAACTCACGATGCCACCCGTTCTAGTTGTCCATCGTAGTCCGCACCCCTCCCCCTACACTATATAAAAAATATTACTTACCGGCGCCTGGTTTCGATCCCACGGCCCTGCGGGTGGAACGCAAGGTACATTGTGCTCTACCCACTGCGCCACAAAGCCGACACAGAATGGAAGGGTAATAACGCGCCTTATATCCTTGACTCATTTAAACTACGTCAAGAAGCTGCTGATACAACGCATTCACTACCTGTGGGCGGAACGCGAGGTACATGGTGCTCTTCCCACTGCGCCACAATAATCATACCCACCTGGTAATAAATGATGTCACGTGACCACGTAATTACGTCTCCTCATTTAATTACAATACAACAACCAACAGCAACAAGTGCAACAACATTAACGTAACGCAAACTACTTAACGTCGTGCGCCCCCGGAAATGCTCTGCATTTGATCGTGCCCCTCGCGAGGGGGATGTTTAGTTTCCTGCCGCAGCATGAACCGGGCGGCCTCCTGCGCAGTTTCTGGTGCATACCCACTTGGGGGATTGGCCAGGATCGTTTCACTTACTACATACCGGTTACGGCAAGGTTTGACTCGAACAAATTTTTCTTGGTCGTTGTCCCAGCTGAAAGGGGTGCTATCTTTCGTCAAGGGCGTAAGCGGGTATGCAATGCGTGCGAAGTTTGCGACGAAGCACCGGTAGTATGCGCACAGTCCGAGAAATCTTCGCACGCCCTTGTCTTTCGGCCTTGGGAAGTTCGCAACGGCTGAAGTTTTTGCGGGGTCAGGTAGGACTCCCGCGGCGTTGACGACGTGGCCCAAGAGCTTGAGTTCCTCGTACGCGAAACGGCAATTTTCAGGCTTCAGCGTTAGCCCCGACGTACGAATGGCCTCAAGTACAGACTCCAACCTTGCTAGGTGTCCGTCGAAAGTACGGGCGAATACGACAACGTTGTCGAGGTATACGAGGCAGGTGTGCCACTTCAGGCCAGCTAGCACCGTGCCCATGACTCGTTGAAACGTTGCTGGCGCCGTGCACAGCCCAAAATGCATCACCTTGAACTCGTATAGGCCATCCGGGGTTATAAATGCAGTCTTCTTTCGGTCTCTCTCGTCCACTTCAATTTGCCAGTAGCCGGTCTTTAGATCCATCGATGAGAAGTACTTCGCATGGCAGAGGTGGTCGAGGGCGTCGTCGATTCGTGGCAGGGGGTACACGTCCTTTTTGGTGATTTTGTTCAGTCACCGGTAGTCAACGCAGAACCTTAATGTGCCGACTTTTTTCTTCTCGAGTATTACCGGCGCAGCCCACGGACTTTTTGATGGATGTATTATGTCGTCGCTGAGCATGTCGTCGACTTGAGTCCGGATGGCTTCCGCTCGTGTGAAGAGACGCGGTACGGTCACTGTCAGGTAGGTCGGGCTCCATCTTCGGTTATAATTCGGTGCTTCGCTGGGGGTGTCTGACGTAATTATGAGTTTCCCGAAAAACACTCGCTGTAGCGAGGGAGCAAATCCAGTAATCTGTCTCGATTTTCTTGCGGCAGCGCCGGGTTCACGTCGAAAGGTTGCGGCGGCTTGGAAGCATATGCGCGTGCGCATTCAAAGTTAGCGACCGCGATCACTTGACTTCCTTCTTGCGTTTCTTCGAGGAACGCAATTGGAGAGCCCTTGTTTAGATGCTGGTACACTTCGGTGAAATTGGTGAACAAAACATGGGATTTGCATTGCTTAAAGCGCGCAATGCCTCTTGCGACGGAGACACCGCGGTTGAGAAGCAACCTTTGGTCACCCTCTACGATAGCGTCGATGTTAGGAGCAGCATCCTCACAGTAGACGGCGATCATCAAGGTTGGCGGGGTGGCAGGGTGAGTTGATCCTCGGCGATCCTTTCAGCAGCACGGTGATCGGGGTTCAGTGGCAGCGTCGTGGAGCGATCAGAGGAAAATGTTATCGACTTGGTCTGGAGATCAATTATTGCACCGTTGTCCGTCAGAAAGTCCATTCCGAGTATTATGTCGCGGGAGCAGTTAGGTAAAATTACGAACGCAGCAGGGTATGTGATACCGTCTATGGGGACGCGGAATGTGCACGTTCCACTTGGCGTTAGGACAAGGCCTCCTGCTGTGCGTATATGCGGACCGTCCCATCGTGTCGTAACTTTCTTCAGCTTAGACGCGAATGACCCGCTCATCACTGAGTAGTCGGCTCCCGTGTCGATGAGGGCGACGACGTCAAAGCCGTCGATGGACAACTGGACGTCGGACGCTGCCTTCCTCGAGTTCCGGGTGCGTCGGGGCGTCGCATCTCGGCTTGTGTGTGTTGACGGTCGGGTACTGTGCGTCGTCGTTGTCGTCTCAGCGGCAGGTTTGGTCATGTGAAGTACGCGTCGCGCCGTGTGGTTGTCGTCGTGTTCAGGAGTCACGTCAGGGTTAGTTGGGGTCGTCGGGATGAGGGCATGCTGTAAGTAACAGTCTTCGGCGAATCGTTGCGACGTTGGAGGGTTTTCGGTTTTCCGCGGTTGTGCAACTTCACCTCCAGAAGTTGCCGCCTTTAGTTTCCCCCGCATGGGCTGGGGGACCTTCAAGTGCAAAGTCAGCGCTGCTACGGCGGTCCGGCGACTGGTACGGGTAGGGCGACGGCGAACGGTTGAAACGGGCTGGTCCACGGCTGGTGTTGGACAGGTATTCTTCGATGTCAGATGGGCGTTGGCCGGGTTGGGGGCGTGGAGAAACCACGAAGTCCGATTCTCTTGTATGGGCAGCGACGGTAGACGTGGTCGGCCTCTCCGCAGTGGTAGGACAGAGGACGATTATCCGGTGTTCGCCATACGTCAGTCTTCCTCGGCGTCTGGTTTCGTACTTGCGCGGGATCGGGCGGGCGACAGTGGGCGACGGTAGGGCGGGGCCTCTTGACGACGTGTTGGAACAGGGCGGTGTCGACGCACAGCTGCGGAGTAGGTCATAGCCTCTGGCTCGCGGGGTGCTTCGGGCGGCGTAGAACTTCCCAAAGCCTGCTGTACTTCTTCCCGGATCACGTCAGTCAGGGAAGCGACTTGAGGGTGTGGCGTCATCGTCGGGAAAAGTTTCCGCAGCTCCTCCCTCACCACTGCACGGATGGTGTCGCGTAGTGAGTCGGAGTTAATAGCGCCGGCACCAATCGTCTCCAAAACCAGCGAATTGATTGGGTGGTCGTACTGCCTCGTTCGGATTTCGAGCGTCTTCTCCATCGCGGCGGCCTCAGACGCGAATTCGGACATGGTCTTGGGGGGGTTGCGAACAAGGCACGCGAAGAGCTCTTGCTCCACACCTCATATCAGAAACCGTAGTTTCTTTTCTTCCGTCATTTCTGGGTCCGCACGGCGAAAAAGTCGCTTCGTCTCCTCGGCGAAGATCATGACCCCTTCGTCGGGGTGCTCCAGTCAAGTTTCCAGCAAAAGCGCTGCGCGTTCTTTTCTGACAACGGTAGTAAAAGTCTTCAGGAACTCGCTTTTGAACTGAGCCCAGTTTGTTAAGGAGCTCTCGTGCTTCTCGAACGAAGTGCGAGCCGAACCTTCCAAGTAAAAGAAAACATGCCGGAACGTTTCTGCGTCGTCCCCCCTGTTGAATGTCCGGACGCGCTCCAGTTTCTCAAACCATTCTTCTGGGTCTTCTGCGGGGGCTCCTCGGAATGATGGCGGATCCCGTGGCTGCTGCAGAACGACGGGACGATCGGCTTGGTTGACCATGGTGCTGGTTGCGACGTCTTTCTTCTTCGCTTTCTCCGGTAGCAGACAGAACTCGGGTGGTAAATCTTGCCGGCGGAGGCTGGCTCTTGTTGGACTGGCTTGGCGGCTTTCAGAGGTTGTAGTGGGCATGAAGGGTGCTACCCCGCACCTTCACCAGATGTTGCGAAGCCAAAGACGATGCAGTTGCTTTGGAAAAGAAACAAGTTTATTGGAACAAACTTGTGCTCCCCTAACAACTCAAAAGAATACAGAGGCGGCGAAACAGCGGTCAACAAAGTGACGTCTGTCGGCGAACGTCGCAGAATCGAATACCCTGGCGTCTGCACTGCCAGCTTTTTATCTGTCAGCGCGCGTGGTTCTCGAACCGTGGTTTCGCATCGAGAACATTGTAGATTCAAGAAGATTATTCCGGGCTGTTGACTTTATATCGGAATGCTCTCCCTATCAGTACAGATAATACATGCGGCACAGAAATAAAAATGGAACACGCACTTCCCTTGGCAAAGAGATAACACAGGCCGGCGCAGCCGGGCGGTAAAAGCAAAACACAAATAAACAAACCCAATGCATGGTTCGCGGCAATACTTTTGCGTGGTGAGTGCCTCACCATTTACATCGATTCCCTTCAGGCCATCTAAAAATCGCCAGATTCCTAACTCATCAAATTAAGAGCAGTTGCCGCGCACTTTGCGTACAAAACAATGTGGACGTACATGTGACCTGGGTTCCCGGCCCCGCGGGCGGCTGCGGCAATGAGGGCGCTCAAGCTTTGGCGAGCGCTCTTCTCAACTCCCGCTAGTCGCCGCTGAAGCAGGGGTTCACTACCATCTATGCCCTCCATGATCCTGACGACCAGCGTGACTGCCTGAAGCAACGTGAACGTAAAGTGCTTCTCGCATCGGTACCTCTTCACCCTCATTCATTGCCGAGCGGACAGCCGCGTGCTGCCGAGGTTTTTATCAATAAGTCTCGAGCTGGAGCGGCACTGACCGATACCGTCATTGCTAAATAGCAAGCCTACATCCCCCGTCGTGGGCGCCAGCAACCTGAAGACCCTGAGCCCTTCCATTCCGAAGTCACCTGTCGAACAAGCCACCTGGTGGTCTGCTTCACTATGCAGCATCTTGTGTTGGAGTGTCCCCAACTTGAGACTATTCGCGCCCGCCATCGCCGCCAAGTTCAGACGTACGAGTACTGGATCTTGCCACCACATCACACGCATGCAGCCCGAGTCCTGCGTTCCCTCTGGCACTTGGCACGCGAGGCTGGCATTCGGAACCGTACCAAATTTTATCCCCTGTTTTTCCACCCTCCTATCCTTTAGGCCTCTGGGCCAGCCCGTTCCCTTATAAAGTTACACCTATCTATCCACGTAAAGACAAGCGCTCACGAATGTAATACAAGGCGTTATCTCAGGCAGTTGTTTTTTTGCAAACACTAAATATCTGGAGAACATTGCCAATATAACAAAAACAGCCAAGATTTGCGAAAAAAGATTTCACCTTCCCAATCATCAAGACTTGCGGGAGCGGCATACCACAGATACAGAACAAACTGTTGCTCTGGTTTAACCAGAGGATAATACGTTCAGGCCACTTCCTGCACGAGTAAGAATACCTAAACTGAACGAACACAAATTCATAGATTATGGCACTAACATCACCTAAGTGCCTACACGCGACACCAACACAACCGCTGGCGAAATTTAAAGTCGCTTAGCTAGAGTCGTTTGGCTTGAGGAAAACTTTACGAAAGATGTCGGGCAGCCTGGTCTTTAAAATCCAGTACTTTCTAACCTCGAAAAGTTAGTACAAAATTGGCCTACACGTTGTTTTTTTTTGCTGCTAAATTATATCTCTCCTAAGTGTTATCCTTTCGTCTGATTCCACAGTGAAATCCAACGTAGACCAATCTCTGGGATAGTATTCGGCATCTTTTTGTGAGTAGGTTGCGGTGTCTAGTGTCGAAGTTCATGGTTTATTGTACGGACTAAAACGAGCTCACAGTCTTCCTCCGCACATTGTACGTATTATTGGATACCGGTCTTCATCTTGCAGAAGTACGACATCGGGGATCATACTCGGGTCACCTTTACGCCAGTTCAAATGGAGTCGTCAGCGCAGTTTCTTGTATATCGTTATTGTACAAGAACATGGCTTTACAGATTATTTCACAAATGTGTTATGCGGAACCTGCAATTACTGAAACACGATATGCGCGACCGTGCACTGCACTTGATCCGGTTATTCGTTTCGTTTTGCGGAGGCAGTTCCTTGTAATTTGGTTATCGCAGTTGCGCCAAAATAAGAGTCTCTGCCTGAGCTTTCTAGTGCTGAATACTTCGTGGTCTGTGACTTACATTTCTGAGCTTTATCGCAGCAGCACTCTGTTGATGAAGCAATTGCTACGTCGGGTGCAGTATCTCAGGATAGAGAGGCACATCCACGACGATGCTGCTGCAGCCTCATGTGATATTTTGTTGTAGTAATCCACGTGCTCCTCCTTGTGTTGGAGGTTTTATGCCTTTGCAGGCCATTACGATTCGTCGGACGATACGGAGAAAGTTGATTTATTACCAGCGGGCGAGCGGGCCACCGTAGCCATGCACTGTGACACCAGTCTCCAGATATACGGGAACACGTTGACGAATTACGACAAAGATAACTTTTGAACACGACGTAGAATTGTTACGCATGTCCACCAACTATTCTGCCAGAATCGCGCTGGTGTGGAAGTGTTTCACCCAGCTGCGGTGTACACCTTTTTTTCCCACACAATTTACGCATGCTGCCGCGCCTTGCGTTGCCCACACCAAATAAACTTGCCCGGATTCCGGCCATTTGGCTTTAGGCGTAAGCTGCCCAGTGCAACCTTTACTCTCCCCTGTCTAGCCTGAAAAGTTAGGTGTGTGTTACAAGAAAATAAAACGACGAGGGCCCCGAAACGTCTGGTGAAACGTCTGGAGAAAACTCTGCCGTTCGACGAGGGTTTTTTCTACGCATCAAGAACTTCAAAGTTCTATAGGGCAGAAAATGTCATTTTCGTTTGTATCTTGAATGCTTCTGTAGGTAGAAAGGTTCCAACTTTCGCGTCAAAAGTAATGTCTATTGCGTACCGGGCAGCTATACGGATTATTCGATGAGACGAAACGCCCAGTTGAGGACTAAAAAGTAATTAGAAGATTACAGCAGAAAATTCTTCTTTATTGCTCCTAATCTTTTCCATGTACTCTTAATCTTTAAATAAGGTCTCAAGCTCTCCAAATAGCAACCACGCCTCGAGCTCGTCAACTCGGATCCATCTTGACAACTTCCCCCATACTCGTTGAGGCGCCGGCGAAATGAGTCACAGTCTCGCCGATTAGTTTCCGAAGATGAACGTCACCTAGGCGCTGAGCATACCTAAAACTTTGCTCCTATGTCTTCAAAAAAAATTGGTTATTCAGAATTATAACACGAGGGCTTTACACTCATAGACATTTAGGCAAGCTCCTAGCTGTGTAAAGTTACAATTATCCTCATGGTAACACTAGGTGGTTCAAAGGGCCCGTAAATGTTGACTGCTGCCATAATTTTTCTTCGAAATCAAGGCGACGTTTTTATCTTCCTGGATGGTTTTCTTCTCTATATAATATGTTTTTATTTCGCATTGGGAAAGTGTCTGTGTTTTGGTGATGATGATGGTTTTATGTTTATGGCGCAAGACCAACTGGGGCAAAGAGCGCCAAAACAATAGTCGTATATGAGAGGTGATACCTTAAACCCTAAGTAAAATCAGCAAAAACTAAAGTAAAATCACAAAACGACAATGATCATGGCTGGTGTATAGGGCCAGATTTCATGACGCGCGATAGGAAATGAGGCTTAAAAAACTTGACTTCTGACAAGTACTCAAACACACGTTTCACGGAAACAATGGCTTCGTCACCTAGAAAGAACGATGGATGTAGGGGAATATGTTGTTTGTAGAGTTCTCTGAAGTGTTTGTGTCGTGTTGTGTGAAGTGCCTTGCATGTGATTAGTATGTGCACTTCGGATGTATGTGCACCTGCTGCACTGGGGTCTAGAAGATCCCGTCAGCAGATACGAGTGCGTCGCATGGGTGTGCCCTATCCGCAGCCTACCCAAGGCGACTTCCGTGTGTCTGTTGTGTGAGTCAGATGTGTACCGTCCAGTGTGGCTCAACATGTAGTTTGTTGTCTGTCTGTTCATCCCAGTGTGTTTGCCATTTCCTACGAAGGTATTGTCGAATTTGTGGCTTAAGGTCACTCTGTGGTAGTATGGTTATATCTACTGTGTTCCTGAGTGCAGCAACTGCGGCCTTCTGATCCGCAACCTCATTGCCAGCAATTCCAGCATGGCCTGGAAACCAGCACAACACAGAACAAGTTTTTGGGCATATATAGACATGATAGTGTTAAAAACCATATGGACAATTCTTTTATTGCATGGCTTGTATGATGCCAATGCGCGCACAACGCTCAGAAATCTGTATATATGATGGGACTTCGAGATTTTGTGTTCAAGAATGTGTTGTGCAATTAGTAAGATGCCATATGCTTCAGCTGAGTAAATTGTGGTGTATGTGCTCATGGATTCTGCATGCATCAAAGTTTGGTCCATGAGCAGCGCAAGACACTACGGTTGCA
>JABSTR010002154.1:0-29021 GCA_013339765.2 Haemaphysalis longicornis
TTTTATAACGTTCGGTTCCAGTTGTTTTATTCATGGAACTTCTTACAGCTCTCTGTGCTTCGAACTTTCGCGCGAATGTTCGTGAAGGTAGAACAAAAAAATAGGTAACGAAATGCGGTTTCTGTTTTAATATCTTCAATAAGCCACTAAGTCAATGTTCTCTCTTCTCTCTCGCGCTCTGTGTGGCAAATTACTGCCCATTGCTATACTGCCCATTCAACCCCAAGCTTTCCCTTTGGAATGGTGGAAAGCATATAACTTGATGAATACAGACAGAAGGAAAACGGGACACGCCGCTGACTGTATTTCGCATACTCCTAGGCATGCATTCTGCACTCCGTTGGCCTGCAATCGACCGCGCTCTTTCGCTCCTGTACTTCAAAGGGCCGCGACTCACCGGCAATATCAGCGTTGGCCCATGCGATAAGCCTTTTTTTTTTTGTGTCAATAAAGAGTTTACATTAGGCTAAAGCCACAGTTAACTTCACTTCGTTTGAAAGCATTGAGCGACTCGCAAAGTGTCACAGAATGGCAAAAAAGCGGCACAGCGCAAAAATGCATGGAGATCATGACGGGATTCATTTTTCTGCGCGCCCCATTACGGATCAGCTGATTCCTTGGCGTCCTCACGCATGCGATCAGTCGCATTCGAGCTTGCGCGCAAGTGTTGCGTGAGCGTTGCCACATCTTGCTCAAATAGTCTCAGTACATATAAGTCACACACGCTAAACCGAAAACACGTCGGTTACCTACCCACAGGAGATAAACTACGCAATGCTGTCGACGCCGCCTACACAAAATCCCCCGCCTGGCCAGCGGTCCGCCATGTTACAATTAATCCCGGCATGCTTCGCTAGCCGAACGCGGAAACGCAGTAGCACGTTGCCAGATTACAACCCATCGGTTTCGCCGTTTTTAGTAAGCAAAAGCTCAGCTGGCAACCTTCAAATCGTTGTATCATGTCTGCCACTGTGTGTCGTACGGTTCCAATGCATTGGCTCAGCGCGCGCTTTCCTTCTAGAGTCAGTATATTATCTCTATGGCGCAGCGCGCTGACGCAGCCTCCCCCTTCTAGCCACCATACTGCGGGTGCACTAGGTTTTACTAGTGTTTTTTTAAAATGGCCTCGTCTCGGTTTTGGCCCGTGTTCCGGTTCCTTCTGACTCCCGCGTGGGTGCTATATGGAGTCGGCATACTAAGTATCTGTTTCATGGACCGCTCGTATGAGTCCATTGTTCACGTCACGAAATGTGCAATTTTAGCGGGAGATTTAAAATTTTGGCTTAAATTGCCTTATTTCTCACTGAATAAAGCATCATTTGCTTCTGGGAAAGCGCTGGTGGTACTGTGAACAAACCTAATTTTTCGAAGAAAACAAAACTGTTTTCTCTTCATGGCTCCTTTAAGAGCGGGGTCAAGTGCTCCTTACCAAAGCCCGCACCGGTTACACACCCTTAGTGACAATATTGCGGCACACTGGACGCAGTGCAGGCGACACGAAAACCTGAAAATTCCGCCCGACCTTCTGGTCTCCCACCATGTCGCGGGATCCACCGGCCATCATACACTCTCTCTCCAACATGCGCTCTGTATAGGGGTCGGAGCTAGTTAACAACTCCAGCCACTGCTGTGAGGAAAGGTCTGTGAGAGTGGATGAATATACTAGTAATTATGCGGTTAAGAGTTTGCATGTTTGGATAGTACAACATTTTGATGGGTATTGGGACGTGGTTTGGTAATTTCCAGGGTGTAACTTCGTCGAATCCGGAGAACGTATGATGAGGAGGGGGATATCTACGTCGTTGTAGGTTATAGTGGGTGAGAATATCGGAGTATGTGAGGAGAGGAGCGGATGGGGTTGGGGACGACGCGAATGGCAGGCGGCCACTGGAGCAGTCACTAACGATCCAGAGAACATGATGGCGGGCGACCGTTTCGTTGCCGTGTTATCTTACTGGCCTAGGCGATTCAATGTGGAGAGGGGCAGACAGAGATCTAACGTAAAGCTTGCAGGCTTCAGGGGAGATACGACCGGTGAGGTAGCTTCGGCGGGCTGATTGAAATGACTTGGTGAGGATTGTATTGAGGATTGCGGTGAGGAAGTGTAATGACTTGTTCTGTGGTTCGTAAAGAGAGCGCTGTGGAATTCCGCTGTGGTGGTTGTGTAGCGCGAATCACAAACGGTGATGATTTTTTGTCCCTTGTGTTTGGTGACGCTGGAAACCAATGGCGTGGGAGTTGTTGTACGGCGTGGCGTCTACGTATCGAGTGGTGGTTGGTGGGCATATGCAGCCGAATGATGGTGAGCTATGGCTTGACGGCGGATAAGTGCCACGCAGAATGCATGCTGTGTAGCATGGAAGCATCGCTTCGATCCTGGGTACCTTTGTCTTATGGAGGTGAAAAACGAAATCCCGTGCGTTGAGATTTCGCAACAGGTTCAGGATTCCCAGGTTGTGCGAAGGAAAGTTTGTCATCCACCTGAATGCAGCCATACTACTACAAGGAAAGCTATACAGCTTCCTGAGAAACTTCTCAGTCGAAGAAAAATTCGTCATGTCCAGGATTCAAACCCGGGGCCACCGCTTAACCGAGCAGTCGCTCTACCAACTTGCTAACCAGGAGGCTAGTCGTTTGTAGCGCGAGAACGAATTGATCAACAACTCGAAGTCGTTGTTGATCGAAGTTAATCGACCAGATTAACAAGTGTTATCGACCAGATTTAGATTCCTAAATCTGGTCGATTAACACCTGTTCATCACTTTGAGTTGTTGATCAATTCGTTCTCGCGCTACAAACGACTAGACTCCTGGTTAGCTCAGTTGGTACAGTGACTGCTCCGGTTAAGCGGTGGTCCGCGTTCGAATCCTGGACCAGGACGAATTTTTCTTCACCTGCGAAGTTTCTGAGAAGCTGTATAGCCTTCCTGTGTAGCCGTATGGCTGCATTCAGGTGGATGTCAAACTTTCCTTGGCAGAAACGTACTCCACCTTGGGGATTTCTCCAAAATCTGGTCGATTATCCCCAGTGTCTTAATTAAAACTGTAGCCCCATACTACGGCGCGCCCCATTGATAACTTTGTTAGTTACAAGTACAACGTCGTCTTGTGTTTTCTGTTCAGTATCATGGTTTGTGTCCCTGCTTGTGCCATGATTAATTGATTGATTGTTTATGACATCCTGTTGGCATCGTGTGATGAAGCGTGCCCATCTCAACAAAGAAGCTAATGCACGATACCGTACATTGCATTTAATTTGGCGCTGCTATTATAAGCAGCAGGCTCGATAAAGTTTTTCTATCTTGCAAAAAAGTGGTTTTACCATAAGGTACGTTTTTTTAGTTAACCGCATAAGCATAAATTTAAAGGAGCAGGACGCACGAAAGTCGAGCATTGGTGTGTGTGCGCGAATTCATTTGCAAGAGGAAATTGTTCGGCATTCGATACATAAAGCTCACCTCATCGGGAGGGGCATCCCTTTGCACGTGCACGAGGGATCGCCACTGGACTAGACAAAACAGCACGCATTGTCTGTATCGTAGCAGAGCTCCTGCAAAGGTTCCGTCCGTTTTCTAGCCAGAACTGAAAACGGAGGCGGCGTTGCTCCTCGCAACTCCCGTGGAAGACCGACCAGTTCACACTCCCGACGTCTCGTGTTCACTTGATCCTTACGGACCGCTCAAATGCCTCCGATCTATGCCGCTTTTGGCGGGCACCCTAAAATCAGCGCTGTCTGGCTTAAAGTCACAAGTAAAATGCGAGGGCAACTGTAGAAGGAACTTGTTGTGTTAAACGATAAATATAAGCAAGAATGGCCACCTCTCGTTTACGCATGGCGACAATAAAACAGCCCTAAACCCGTAGTTAAAAAGGATGGTTTACAATTGGCCCTGTCCCGTGGCGGAATTTTGAATTGCGTTCGTTTCAAACTTCCCACTTCGCGTCCATTTCAATCGTGACGAAGTTGCACTTCCGAGGCCTCTGACGAATGAAATACAAAACCGACGCCCCGTATTTGATGAGCTGCGTCACATCCGGGCCCTTCGCTTTCAGCCAATGAGCGGATGCTCGAATGGCACCTAAAGGACATGAACGAAACTTTGAATTCCGCCCCGTAGATTTTTTTGGGACACCTCCTGTGTACACGTGCAACGCATAGCATTTTAGCGGCAAAGCCCCTTAGGACTCGGCTCTTGGCGTCTCTGTCGTCCGTCGTAAGCGTCGTCTCACGTAGTCACGATACTAAAACACCGGGACACTCGTATACGCCTCGCGCTTCAACGTAACGCGTACTAAAAAAAACACCGGGGCACTCGTTTACGCCTCGCGCTGGAACGCTTCGTAACGCGCACTAAAAAACACCGGGACACTTGTTTACGCCTCGCGCTGGAATGCTGCGTAAGAAACTCGTTTACGCCTCGCGCTAGAACGCTTCGTGCGTTCGAAGACACGAGACTTTTACAGCTAAGCTGTACATATCTACCCTCCAACAGTTTCAGCGCTCTCATGGTGCTTAACACATATCGAAAGCGCCACTGAAGTGTAAGAAAAAAAAAGCGAGGTTAGACCTTCTGCAAACTGTTCTGCTTTCCGAGTGTGCTGTGGAACCTCTACTGAATGTTATCACGGATTGCTCCGGAGGCTGTTACCACAGCATTTGGACGGAACTGCACCCGGACGTCCCAAATTACGTTCGCCTGTCGTATGAAATGTTCAATTGTGTGTTCGGATTCTGATAAAGTAACGCAGCAAGCGGCACCCACAGTACGTGTCCAGGTCATAACTGAGTGATATGTGGAAATGCTCTCGGATCGGTGCTGTCTTTCAGGGGAAGAAAATCAATAAAGTTGTTTAACAAATCAAGTATTTTACTGCACAACTTGTTTACTTATTAATGTTTTTCAAGTCCAGGGAGTCAAAGCGTCCCTATTTTTTGTTTACGTGAAAAACGCAAGATGTTCAACCACTGGACAGCGCTGTGTAAGCTGGAAGTACCGACTGCCCCAGTTTTGAACACAATAGAGACGTGGACGAAGTTTGGTTTTTAAAATATAAGGAATGCGTTGGCTACGAGGCAGGCTATGGTAGGAGGCTCCGGAGTAGTTTCGGCCATTTGGCGTTTCAAATGAAGCAAGTAAATTGTGGCATAAAAACCCGGTGTGTTCGTCTGTAGCTCTCCATGTGCCACCCTAGCTCGGTTATAACAGTGCTCTATGGGGAAAATTTTCCGCCATTGAGATTCGAGCATCGGTCCCTTGGGTTCGAGTGAGGAATTTTAGTACAGTTTGGTTTGTTCTTAAAATCTTCGACTTATATGCGTCTACCGCATTTCGCAAGTAAAGCTTTGCTGCAACCACAGCAACCATAGCATAACAACCAAAGGGACGCAGTTGCGCGCGCTGCTGCCGCTGGTGCTGGTAGTAAAGCAGCACGAGAGTGTGACGTTACCCGATCAGTACAGTTTGCGCCACCGTTCGAACAGGGTCAATCACTTAGATGACGTGGCGTAAAGGGCGACACCACTCCCTTCGTATACGTGGGGACACATCCGATCATACCCCTTACCTTGTGCCGCCACACAGGCTGTCGTTACGATAATGGGGCCGAGACAACCGGGACAAACCTTCTAAAGGAGGACGAGACGCAGAAATGTCGAGTGACAGCGAGCGTGTCGTCCGAGAAAGAAAGAAACAGACAGGAGGCGCAAGGTTTCGCGGCTTCTACCGAAAATGACGGAACGAAAGAGAAACGACTGAGTTTAATGCAGCCAGACAGCGACGACAGAGGGAAAGTGTCAATGCAAAACAAGCACGGCAACACAAGAGCGTAATAACGAAGATCATCGGTACCAAAGAGTTCACGTGGATGAGGACGAGGGATAAGTGATGGAATCGCGCAATACCAATCGCCACAGGACACAAAGAGCTCAATAGGACGGCGAACAAATCCAGGCTGTACGCGACGCAGAATGCTACCATGAACAACTTTCCAATGCCTGACATCACTAGAGACCGGAACTTTAAGCAAAATGCCTATTTTCCCCTTGAGTCCGTATCAAGCCTATTTTTTAATATATAGCATGAATTCAGGGAAGGGAGAATTTCAAGCAATAGTTTATTATGCCTATAAGTGCCTATTTTGACCTATATGGGCTTATTAGCGGCTATTTGAACATAAGGGCCTGTGGGCTTCTTAGCGCCTAAAATGCCTTTTTTGTGTTTATATATGCCTTTTTTTTTGTTTTTTCGAGTGGGTGGTGTGCAAGGGCTGTTTCTCGCTTCAGAAGCCCGCGGCGGGGTGTTTGTTGCACCCCGCTTGCAGGATAAATCCGCGAGCTTTTTCAAACAAGCCGAGAAGCGCAACCCGCACACGAGCCACCGCCACCTCGACCTCGCCGCATTGGCCGAGCCCCAAGAGGCCCGTAGGCAGCGACACCGCAGCCTACGTCGTCCCTGTCCACACGAGCTGTTTTCTGTGTCTATGTGCTTTGATACGCGTGTCCGTGGACCAATGGGAAACACTTTTTCCCATGTGCCCTATGCATTGCTAACGCAATAAAAAAATTAAAACGAACCCGACGCAGCCGCGCACATGCCAATCAAGGTCAAAGAAAGACGCCTCCTAAAGGAAACCACGTGCAAATCTGACCACACCATAGTTGTAAGGTGATGCGCCACGAACTCGTGCACTGTCAGCCGCGGATCACGGAACACGCTGGCCGGAAAGATGCAGCACGTGTAGGACGAAGAAGAACGAGAAATGGCTTAGAAGAATTAGCAACTCGGCTCTTTCGAAGTACTCTAGTTCATGACAGCCGCAATTTGCCGTGCTGGGTAACCTTCAAGAGCATTTGGAAACCTAGCAATAAGGGAATTAGTTGCAAAGAATGTTGCGTGCTGTATGATATTGATAATCGGTATATGTAGTGCGTAGCTCCTGAATGGTGTTGTTCCCGCATCTGCCAGGCAGGTAGTCATCTGCTTCTGCAGAACAGAATAGCTCAGTAATTTGTGCGGAATTATTGCACTTCCCTGTACTATCTGTGGCATTCATCGGTGCTGTGAAGAGCTGAGGAGGTCGTTCTGCTCTGTCAACCGAATAAATACCTGCAGTTAGGATCTTTCTTAGATCTGCAGTTGAGTCTTCAAATGCCAGCTAGTAGCTACCGATTGTGCCTCTTCAACCAGCGACAGCTGTTGCTCTTAAAATACTCCGCTTAGAGCGAAATGTACTACAGCAACACTCACCGTTTTATACTGACAAAGCTTTGTAGGCGACAAAAGCGTCGCAGCCGACATTATTTACACCACACTACATTGTGTGTGACTTGGCACTTTGTGTGCTTATTTCCCCTTCCTAGCAAAAAGCGTTTTCCGCAGCTGATAGCTTGGGTGCCACTCCACCTAAGAATGCTGAGCTCATTTCGGAGGTTCAGGACAGATCCCCCCCCCCCCTACCCCAAAGGACCGGTTCCTGACAGAGTCACTCTTTCCTGAAAACCTGCCATTCTGCCTGAAAATTTCCTGGATTCCTGTTAAAAGACACTGCCGAAGGTTCTGAGCTCCAAACATCCTGATATTTCAGATGGAATCAGTCATGGAGCGTCCCGAAGAACAAGCGTGCTCCCACAACTTCAGTGAACGTTGAGTGGCTGTTTTTTCGCACACAATTATGGACTGAAAGGAGGTACAAATTCAAGCTGCAAATCATTGAGATGGGTCTGGTTTGTCATGGGCTTTAAGCTTTTCTTTCGTTGTCGAATCACCCTGTATTTCACGTAAATCTGTTATGAGATAAGCTCTTGTGTGGCTAATTTTCACGAGGAAATAACATTACTTTCCTACAGCACAAGACTTGTCCGCTGTTTTTACTGCAAGTCAAAATTTTGTCGTAAAACATTCTGCTGACGTAAAATACGAATTGAAACTATATGTGCCTAAGCGTCAGCATTTTGTGCCTACAATGCCGAAATGGAACTTTTCAGTGCCTATTATAAGCGCCTAAAACGTCGAGTTTTCGTGCCCAAAGTTTCGGTCTCTAGTCATCACAAACAGCGCAAATAGCACCCTCGCCACAAGTAATCTAGAGAAAAGCTCCTTGTAGACGGATTCGGGAGCTTCAGAAACGTCTGCGACAGATTGTGGTTTCAGTCCGACTCACAAAAGCGCTGTCAAATCGTTTCAACAATGCTTCGGGAAGCAATTCGTGATAATTTAGGATAAGTAAAAGAAAACAGGCACACAAAGCAGACAACACTAATCTTATCGTTGCTACAGTGAAAGGGGAGTTTATTTCTAGGATGGACACGGTGCCCTAGATACCACCACAGAACCTTCTCCCGTTTGCAACTATCAAGAGAAAATTGTGCCTCAGGAAGGATGTGTTTCACGTGATGTAATTTGAGAGATCCAGCCCATAGTTCTTTTCTGGAATAAAAACCTGACGCGACAACAAAAACCCCGAGGTCACCGAAGCATTCTTTATAAATTTTGAATGCGAAAAATCAATGCTGCTGCATCCTTTTTGGAGTTTTGCGCTGCGATCGAGTAACATTTTTAATTGTTGTTGTAATGGTATGTTTTGCAGCTTTTTAACTTGATCAGTAGGGGTTAATTTATGCATGAAGTCATAAAGTAACCCGAAAGTCCAAATTCTCGCTTACGAAAAAAAAGGCAGCCTACACCAGCGCGTAAGACTTTAAGGTAGCGAAAGCTGTACGCAGCCTTCACGACCATCACGGATGTTTAAGTACGCAATTGCACCCGATTTGCTTCTTCTTCACTGCCGCAACGACCTTTACTCCATCATTGTTGCTAAAAGTGTGAGCTCCTTCATTTTTCGAAGTGATTATCATTGGACATCACCTTGGACGGGCGAACGCTATGACTTGTACCGGTTGGTCAGCGCGAAGACCGCGCTCACGTGCGCGCACTCGGCATTTCTTGGTATTCTTAACTGCGGACACGAAAAAGTACTCTTTGCTAAACAGCTTCGCTGCTAAAAAGAAAAAAATCATGTACCTCTTGTCTTCGTAGGTGACCCCAGCGTGCGCCAGTAGGTAGCGTATGGATTCGGCCAAGGCTCGACAATCCCAGTATCCGAGCACGGGTATCATGGCTGGTTTTCTCGCTACAGTGGCAATACGCCCCGTGGCTGATGTAGCCATCACGTGTTTATCACTTTGTCCAATGGCGGGACCTCACGCGCTGGGACCTTGCAGCGATAAGCGACGCAGCATCTCGCAGTCAGTACACACAATTGTGCGGGGAGGATCGCTGGGACAAAGGGCAGGAGGCGACTCTGAACCCTCTGCATTGTCTCGAAGAACGTTGAAAGCGTTTTATCTGATAATGAAAGGTTTCGTTAGAGTTCTCGCCGCCGAGCAAGGTGGTTGGCTTGGCTGTGTACGGGAGATCCGCTTGAGTGTGCAACCACTGAGTCGCTTTTATTGATTGTAGGGTTTAACGCGCCGAAAACGCAGGTGATGAGGCGCGCCGTAGTGGAGGGCTCCGGATTAATTTTGACCACCTGCGATATTTAACGTGCGCCGAATCTCGTACACACGGGTGTTTTTGCTTTTCGCCTCCATCAGAAAAGCGGCCGCCGCGGCCGGGAATAGAACCCGCGACCCCGTGCTCAGCAGCAAGCACTGAGTCGCGACTATTCTAAAGACGATAGTCTTTCTTGGGCTACTTGCGCAAACATTGTGGTCCGTTTGCATGTCTGCTGCCTCCTCACTGCTCCTCGATTCAGCCGCCCGGTCAAAAGTTAAAAGAACATTCTTGCAGGGGGCGTTTGTATAGGCAAACCATTTACGAACTACTGAAACCGGTGGCAATGTTCATACTTGCCAACATTATTCAGCGAAAAAAAAAAGCTAAGCAAATTCAATGCAAAGCATCACTACAAAAGTGATTTTTGCACTTTTATTTTATTGAAATATACATGGCTGACTGATTTTTGCGATAACAAATAAAAAATAGGTTGCTTCAACAAAAATGTTTTGACACAAAATACAAAAAGTGCTCCTACGCGACCCTAGCAAACCTGGCGGCAGGCATTTCAAGAACTTCGAAAGTAACAAAAGTTCCAGTAGATGGCACGCGGGCAGTGGAGAGAGAGAGAAAGAGAGAGAGAGAGAGAGAGAGAGAGAGAGAGAGAGAGAGAGAGGAGAGAGAGAGAGAGAGAGAGAGAGTAAACTTTTAATTGAGCAAACGGTGGTGGTTGAGCCGTCAGCCCGTCACTCGGTGGGGCGGGTTCGCCTCAATCCAAGTACCCTTTCGCCGTGGCTGCAACCCTGGCAACGCGAGAAAAAAATTAGGATTGTTTTGAGCATACCTCCACCGTGTTTATTGCGGGAGGAGCTAAACGGGAAGGGTGAGCGGTGAGAGGTGAGCGGGAAAGGGAAGAGAGGCATTTACGTGACAGGGGCGGCAGACGACTACCGTCTTTCGACGAAATTTGCAGCGGAGTGAGCAGATACGCGTCCAATTTGTTCTTAAAGGAGTACTGACACGAATTTTTCGTGTTACGTTTTTTTCGCTGCTATGCGTGCCTACCAGCCCACTAATCATAGAATGACAGATTAGATGGTCGACCGCAGCGTAAACATTCATTTACGGCGTCGTTTTTATTCGTGTCAGTTTCGGTTGCGATAAAACGTACGCAGAGCGGCCGCCATGACAGGAGGTATCACGTGACGTCACCATTCTTGCCATACCGCCGCTGCCGCTCTGTACGCGCGAGCCCAGACCGGCCGAGGTCTTCACCGTCCCCACGCGCCCGGGCAGCATGACGTCAGTCCCAAAACCATGGCGTGTACACACGCCGGAGCAGCGCGCACCAACCACAGCCAGCGCGTCGGCTTCGTCACGGGAGCCCCGACGTCGGCAGTTTGGGCAAGTAGCAGATGATGTCATGTCGGCACGCTCTGGGCTTTCTCGTGCGGGCCAAGATTAAAATGGGTTTAAATTATGTTACGACGAACGGTTGCTGTGGAAACTTACTGGGATATCTCCTGATAAAAAGGGAGCATCTTACATTGTTATCTCAGCTTTGAAATTTCGTGTCAGTACTCCTTTAACGTGCAGCATTCTTCCTGAACCCACCTGCGTTGCGCTACTGAGCACGAGGTCGCGGGTTCGATTCCCGGCCCCGCAGGCCGCTTTTCTGATGGAGGCGAAAAGCAAAAACGCCCGTGTGTTCGAGATTTCGGCGCACGTTAAAGATCCCCAGGTGGTAAAAATTAATCCGGAGCCCTCCACTACGGCGCGCCTCATCGCCTGCGTTGCGTCGGCGCGTTAAACCCTACAATCAATCAATCAATCTGAACCCACCTCCGCCAAACTTATCAAAAAGATAATTTCGTGAAGCTAGTAACAAAGACCTGCTGTAGATAGAAAGTCATATACACTGGTAGCCAAATAGCGTGGTATACATAACTCGATCGCTTTGCTACTGAACATTCAAGTACGTGACGCAAAGTCCACTACCAAATTTCCTGGCCTGAAAAGTCTGGGCTCTTACGCACATGTGTCGAGGTTTTGATATTCCAATCGCATATACATGGCAAACACGCCCTCGGAACTACTTGAACTTGGGGCTCCGTTCATACACGTGAACGGCATTGACCCTAAAAAAGAAAGCTGTATCAGGTTTCAGCTAAAACACAATGGCCCCGTTGTTTTATATAAAACCATATATGTCACGAAGAAAAGGCTGCTTACGCCTAGAATATCGAAAACATTATAGTTTATTAAGGCGAAGGCCTTGTACTCTCATCAAACGCTAAAGTGAACGCGAAACGTGACCGTCGTCTTCATCGGCGTCAACGCGAATGGTAGCAAAAGTCACGTGACCCACGCGACGGGTACTGTGCAGTGAAGGAACGTCGTAGGGCTCTGGCGCCGTTGCCCGTTATCGCATACGCTGATTGCTACTCTCTGCGTGTTCGTCTGTGATAGTACACCGCGAGCACGTTACGCGGTATTGCGCAAGTGGAGGTGCGCGGTCATCATCATCATCATCATCACCAGCCTATCTACGCCCACTGCAGGGCAAAGGCCTCTCCCATTATTCTCCAATTACCTCGGTCCTGTGCCAACTGTGACCAATTTATCCCCGCAAACTTCTTAATCTCATCTGCCCATCTAACTTTCTGCCGCCCCCTACAGCGCTTGCCTTCTCTAGGGATCCACTCTGTTACCCTTAATGACCAGCGGTTATCTTGCCTTCGCATTACATGCCCTGCCCACGTCCATTTCTTCTTAATTTCTACTAATATGTCTTTAACACCAGTTTGCTCCCTGACCCACTCCGCTCTCTTCTTGTCCTTTAATGTTACACCTGTCATTTTCCCGCTCCATTGCCCGCTGAGTCGTTCTCAATTTAAGTTGAACCCTCTTAGTGAGCCTCCAAGTTTCTGCCCCGTAGGTGAGTACCGGTAAGATGCAGCTGTCATACACTTTCTTCTTCAACGACAATGGTAGGCTGCTATTCATTATCTGAGAATGTCTGCCATATGCACCCCACCCCATTCTGATCCTTCTAATTATCTGATCTGGGGTCACAACTTGGCCTAAGTATATATATTCGCTTACCACTTCCACTGCCTCGCCATCTATCTCAAACTGCTGTGCTGTCCCGAGGTTATTGATCATTACTTTAGTTTTCTGCATATTAATTTTCAGGCCCGCGGTTCTACTCTGTTCGCCCAGTGCGGAAGCATGCTTTGCATTCATCCCCCGAGTTACTTAGCAAGGCAACGTCATCAGCGAATCTGAGGTTACTGAGGTATTCTCCATTAACCCTTACTCCCACCTGTTCCCAATCCGGTTCCCAAGGAGCGCGGTATAGGGTGACAACTACGGCGGGGTTCGCTTGCACCCCGGGAATTGGCACTACGCTTCGGCGCGCGAGCACGGAGCTCGAGGTGTGCGCCGGCGTGGAGAAGGGACTTCGGCTGCGGCGCTGGGCGCAACCGGTTGGCTTGCGCCGAGCGGGGACATAACGGCGTGCGGCGGCGTAACAGCCTGGCTCCTTCCCTTCCAGACTGGACCGACCACCGTCCACCGGTATCGACTCCGAACGACTCCGGCCGCTCGAGCAACGTGGAACCCGTAGACGACGTAGAAGACGAGCGTTAGGATGGTTCTGGGAATAAACCCCCTTGGAGGTTGGCGTCGGTTGCTTTTGTGTCTTGCCGGCCACCCACGCCGGCCACGTAGACACGGCAGCCGTGTGTGGAGGATCGTCCGAGTCAGACCGAAACCGCTATCTCCCCGTCTGACAGCACTCCGCAAGATACTCGGGGTGGACAGATCACTTCTCTCTTTGCTCTGTCATCACTTCTGTCACTCAGGACGTTCGTCTGAGAACTAAAAGTGAGTGGGAAAGTGGCATCAAGAATCTGCGGCACCACATTACTTCGCATGCAATGGTGACAGTCAGTGCGACGGGCAAATGACGCGTAGATTTATAGATGAAACATATCTGCTGTCTTTACAAGTTTCGGAGCGCACCGACAGCGCTAAGACGCGTCTTCCCCTTGCCTAAGAGGGCCAAATGTCTTCCCCACTGCATCGTATGGAAACATGTCTATCTCAGCGCGGCCTTGGGGACCTTCGCATTTATACAAGCCATTTATAAAAATGCGTCAATGCCCTCCGTACAGATTGTTAGCCAGCTGAGCTGTAATGTGCTGCGGGTGTCTTGCGTATGACTTGTGGCTATACCCATTTCGAAGTAACGCGCGGCTGGTGTTTTGGCATTGTCACGTTGATGCTGCCCCGCCTGCACCGAACAAAGAGGCAGCCGCTCACGGCCCCAAAACGCACACTACTCTTGCGAGACCGCTCGTAATATCGGTTACTGTGCTACTTGTGTAGTAGTTGATAAACACAGGTCGCGCATTAATCTCCCGGAAAGTAAGGGGGGAGGAATAAATGGAATGCACGACGTACTTTAAAAGAAGTCGCTAAAGTCTAAAGCCCCTGCGCCGTACTGTGCAACCCTTCGGCTGCTTTTGTGCAACGGGTATTAGAGAGTTTAGCACTCCGTATGCTCCCTCTGTTCCGTGGTTACCGTGTTGGCCAGGACCCGACTGCGCCTGCGCGGGCGGAAGGGAAGTCGTCCCTCAGCGGAGCGAATGTGCGGGCATGGAAGGCCCGCCCGCCCGCGGTACTAATCCACCCTAGCTACGCGACGAGTGCCCAGACGGGTCCTGGTCAACACTGTACGCACGTACAACACGGAACATACGGAGTGCTAAAACACTCTATTATGGTTTACAACCGATCGGAATAACGGAATAGAATACTACTGCAACTGCCTGTCTACGCGCGTGCAAAACGTCACCACAACACGACCACGGTCGACATTGGCGCGAACGAGCGGCCAATTAAGCAATATATAAACCGACGTCGGTTGGGAACGCATGTACGTGCTCACTCTAACAAATTTGAAGCGATTCTTTAGTCATTCGCTCACATATTTTAGACTCCCATATGTACCAAGACATGTCGTCGCCGCGAGCGCGCGGTGACAGGGTCGTTCTCTTTTCGCGTGATCTTTCGGTGTGCTGTGGAAGCCTAGGAGTCCCGCCCCATTCCTTTCATCGGTTTTTCCAGTTGTGAGTGGAGTGCAGGATTCATAAGCAAAATGATAAAAAAAATGGCCTGAACGGAACGCAGATAGTCAGACTTCCCGTCGCAAAGCGATGCTGCGGCGCAGAACATCGCAGCAGCAACAGACAACGCCTGCAACCGGATGTAATTGCAGAGGTCACCGAGAAGCTAGGCATCATGGGCAGTCACGCTCGCGTGGTGCGAGGAGGTGGACGAAACGAGGGAGGATCGCGGCGTGGGCGAAGATGCGATGCTTTGATTTGCAATAACTCCACTAATACTCATCGCTTTCGCAAAATTCTTAAAGGAAGTTATTAATAGGACATTGATTTACCTGAAAATGTGACACCTATGTATCGGCAAAACCTCTTTCAGGGCTCCTTTAAGTGCTTCAGGATTGTCCAAGGTTCTCTAACCAACAGGTCGTGAGATTTTTTTTCCAGTTATTGCAGTTTTTTCTTACTACGATTTTCTTTTTGCGTTCCTGTTGTTTAGTGTTTTAACCTCATTTTCCCGCTTTTCTGCTTTCGCCTCATTTCATTTTTCCTCATCTCAAGTAGCGATCCCCACCATTAGTGGGGATAACCTCCTCAGTATTCATTAAAGTTCTCTCTACTAAGAGAGAGATGAACATCAATCGAGTAATGATCCAATGGAGCCAAGAAAAGTTTTATTAGCATCAGTTTAAAAGGCAAAAACAGGCGACAAAGGTGTGCAAGAAATATGCCACGAAAAAAAAATTGATTGAGAAAAGTACATTGTCAAGTGAGCACTAAAAGGGTGTTCTGCAGCCACTTCTCATGCACTTTGGTCTCGCCCTCTACGGGTTCATGCGCTCAGCAGTCGTCGCCGGGTGGCTTGTGCTGGGGCCCAAGTGCTTTGCCGAACGGGCTCCATATTGGCCACTCCTTGAAGCGGTCAGAGGCCAGGTATTCTTTGAGTTTGGGCAGAGAAGCGACGCGCTTGCAGTACTCCTCGAGCTGTGGGGAGCCCTCGCGGAAGGTGCGTGGGCCCAGGGTCTTCACGACCTGCGCGGTGGGAGAAGGAGGAATAAACTTTATTTAGGCGAGCCTTAGGTACTGATGTCTGGCACCCGCCTGGTGGGAGGTTTCCTCTATAGTCCGGGATACCCTGGCCTGCGCTGGGTTGCCGGGCCCTCTCCACCAGGCTATGCTGGGAGGAGAGGTCGGAGCTGTTAAGCTGTGCCACCCACTGCTTGTATGTAGGTTGGGGATTAGGAGTGAGGGACGGGGTTTGTTGACACCCCCATACCAGATGGTATAGGGTGACTGGGTGGGGGCAGTATTTGCAAGATGCGGGGTAGGGGGTGGGGTGCATTGCATGGAGTAGGTATCGTGGGGTAAGAGTTCGTTTGTAGTCGTCGGAATATTGTATCTTCGGTTCTGGATAGGTGTGGGTGGGGTGCTGGGTATTGTTGGCGCCTGGCTAGGGCGATAGCAACTTCTTCAGCTGTCTTTATCGATTTTGTAATGGTCGTGACTTAACCGCACGGTAGGCAAAAAAAGGGTATTTAGTGCTCATCGTGCTACTATGCTCGCTTCAGTAAGAAATACTTCCGCTTTGGTAAGCACACCGTCAAAAATGCTCGGGCCGAAATGCTATTACTATCGTTCGACCAATACCGTTGCTGTAGACACACTCTCTCTTTTAGCAAGAGAAATAAAGGAGACTTTCAAAATATGACAGGACGGCCCATCTGCGTTAGCTAGCCCTTTCAATACTTCATGAAGCCGAGTTGGTGTATCTAGAGAGGGCGGGATGGGGCTAATATCTCACGTTCACGTTGGACATTTAGAAAGACCCTCCGACACGTGCACTAGTGCGTTTTAGTGCGGAAGCACTCCTATACCATACCATGATTGCTTTCGCGGATGCAAGATAAAGCCTTAGCAAAGGCGTCAGGCTTGCTAAGGGGCCAGACGAACTGCTGGACAGGGGCATTTGGGCATGCTCCGGACTGACGTTAATACGAACCTTAGGCTTTAAGGTCTAACGTCGTAGAACAGACCCGCAGCTTGGTGTAAAATTACTTTGGCTTTGCTTGACAGATAGTTAAATTTAGCTGCACGCTGCCACGTTAAGCCTAAGAATGGCCCCAGCATGGGCAATTACCCGCGGCTATTTTCCTAGTAACAAAGAGGGAAAGGAAAAGACAAAAAGGAAAAGGGTGGTGGCGACGATTTAACAACTACATGGTGAGCTGCGCGACCGCGAGACGTCCGCCACAACTCGTTTCATGCTACCTGGCTTCGGCACATACACGCAATGGAGAATTGGGCAAAACGTCATAAAGAAAAACTAGCTAATCAACTCAACAATTTCCGTCAGTTGAGAAGCACAATTAACAAACGAATGACTGAATCTACCAACTAATCAATTAGCGCGCAAGAGCGAGGAGGGTCGACCGCAAAGAGTCTGTGTGCCTACTCCGAAGCCTATTTGCCTACAGGGTACCATATTGCCGCGAACCATACATTGGGTTTGTTTATTTGTTGTTTTGCTTTTACCGCCCGGCTGCGCCGGTCTGTGTTATCTCTGCGCCAAGGGAAGCGCGTGTTCCATTCTTTCTTTCTGTGCCGCATGTGTTATCTGTTTGTGATAGGGAGAGCATTCCGATCTAACGTGAACAGCCCAGAATAATCTTCTTGGATCTACTATGTTCTCGATGCGAATCGACGTTTCGAGAACCACGCGCGCCAAAAGATAAAAAGCCTGCAGTGCGGACGCCGGGGCATTCGATTCGACGACACTCGCCTGTGCAAGTCATTTGTTGACCGCTGCTTCGCCGCCTCTGTATTCTTTTGAGTTGTTAGGGGAGCACAAGTTCGCTCCAATAAACGTGTTTCTCATTCAACGCAACTGCATCGTCCTTGTCTTCGTGACAATATTCCGGCGATGATATTGCGAACAACGCTTTATAAGCAAGAATATGTGTTCTTTAGCGTGAGATCTGTAAGCGCCACAACCAAACCTTCTTTCGTTTGTTGTGAGATACTTCTGCACACACCAGGATTGCACATGCATTGCACACAAGGATTGCCAGGATTGCACGTTCCATGATTGGACACACATTTAAGCGTTGTCTTTCGTAAGTAAAGATCAGTTCTTAATCAACGTCTCTGTTGTAACTTGAGTAAGATTACTCCACAAAAGACACTGGCAGCAAGGAACAGATGCACCATACAGCGTAAACTTTCAACTAAATTTACTGTGCTACTGTGGTGTTCCCTTTTGATACATGTATGGAAAATATTTGTGGGCCAAACGACGGCTGGTGTTCTTGCCCGTGGGCAATCATCTGGGCTTGGTATATCTATTGGTTATGAGAGTTAGCTTGCCGACGGTACACAATGATAAGGCGCGCCGCAGTGGAGGGCTCTGGATTAATTTTGACCACCTGTGGATCTTTAACGTGAGCCGAAAGCCGGACACACAAGCGTTTTCGCTTTTCGCCTCCATCAGAAAAGCGGCCGCCGTGGCCGAGAATCGAAGCCGCGTCTATAGGCTTGGTATATCATTTCATAACGCGATTTTATTCGAGGTATTACATACCCACGCATGGCAGCAAACAGAAACAAGTACGGTGGCCTCCCTACTGGTATTGCCAACAGCCAAGTACCGAACCATTTTCCGGTATTCGACCCCAAGTTTCTAAACGATGCTTACAATGTCATTGTTTTGCTTAAGCCATAATACACGTTGCCTCTTCAACAGTAGAAGTTGTAACCTGAGAGCAGCTGGAAAAGTTCAACGCGGATATGTGCACAAAGAAACTTGTTAGTTGAATTATGTTTATGTCTAAACAAAACTAGCTTACCCCCTGCGCGTTTTAAATCAACGAACATTTTGTGAAAGTCGTCACTCGTGTACGTAACGTAATGTTGTCGACAATGAGCTGATGTGCTGTCAGGTAGATGTTTCAACATCCGTGGCTTATTTCACAGAGTACGTGCACGTGATCATGTAAGCCAATTAGGGGCAGCAAACTGAGGTATTCTGAGCACCTAGAAAAAAAGTTGGTCTCGCCCAAACAGCAGTGAGAATTAAACACGGGTGCTCGCTTAGGAATAAGGAGTAAGCACGAGGACTTGGAGCACTAACTACTGTGGATACTGTAGATTAACTGAAGTGAAGGAACGATGCTTTCATAGGTTGTATATATTCCGAAGACAGAGTAGGAGATGATTTTAGAGCGGAAGTACGGGTCTGTTCGCTAGCGCTAATGCGCAACGTCGTTTTCTTCTATCGAACTTGCAAAGTGAATAAAACGACATTTAGTTGTTTTCTTGTCTTCAGTGCCCAAATTGAA
Organism: Haemaphysalis longicornis; assembly: GCA_013339765.2. Lineage (NCBI taxonomy): Eukaryota > Metazoa > Arthropoda > Arachnida > Ixodida > Ixodidae > Haemaphysalis > Haemaphysalis longicornis. The sequence goes on from JABSTR010002154.1 coordinate 18,954, forward strand.
GGCAAAACTAGGTGGATCACACGGCAGATACCGAAGCACGTAGGAAGACCCCTGTTTTAGAGCTCAAGGGAAGAATTTGACTTGCTCTTGTTAGAGGTGGTTGCGAGCCAGCGCGAATCGCCTTCGTAAAGCATTGCGGAACACAGTAATGATCTCGATGACGTGCACGTACCTGGAGTGTCTCGTAGAGGAGGAAGTCAACGTAGGTAACTGTCTGTCCGGCGGAGAAAGGGCCGTGCTTGGCCAGGTACGACACAAACTGCCGGAGTTTGTCGGCGACGTCGACCAGAAACTGCCGCCTCATCTCCTCCGTGTAGTCCGGGTTGTAGGTGAGACGCAGAGTCGACATGAGCACGTCGAATGCCTGTGGCCCGTCCGCCAAAATGGATTTACGGGGATAATATTGAAAGAAACCGTGGTTGTAGCTCTTAGGTCGCGCAAAATGGCATCGCTGAGAAATATGTTGGTTTAGTTCATCCATTATACCATAGAGAGTGAGAAATTTGAATATATTCGTCAGAATGCTGCTCAGGGGATGCGAATTGTGTAACGTTAGTCTATCGCGTCATGACATTTGCAGTGAGGGATCAATAGTGGCAAGATAAAACGGGTCTATATGGTATGACTGGTATGGGTGGAGCGTCAACTCACGTCCAGGCATCCCCAGTCCAAAATAATGAGGACGCATGGGCAAGTAGAAAATTTAATGGAAGATTTAATGGTGAATCTTTAAAAGCTGCGTAAGCATCTCATCTCTCTTCCTCTCGAACGTGAGGCTAGGCCGGGTGCGCACTTTTGCTCCGGCTTTATAAGCCGGAGTTTATAGCACGGAGTTTCTCGCACGCCGTTCGCACACCGTGCCAATTTTGCGCTCGTGTCGTCTCAGCGGTCACGTTTGCTCAGACCTTGCAGGTATTGTTTAAATTTCTTTATTATTTCCAATGGAATTAAAATACAATAAAGTTAGTATAGAGACAAGGGTCCCATAGTCAGGGACTGCAACGGGACCTTTGACTATTTATTACAAAATAAAAAAATACACAGAAGCAGAAAAACCAAGCAAACTAACTGAAAACAAGTAATTATAAAGAATGAACGCAGCTTAGGTAGCGCACAAGTAATGATCCGTGCACAAGTATTATGAATAACCTAGAAGTGCGCTAAGCCGCGATTTTAAAACAAGGGTGCTGATTTGTGCATGTTGGTAGAACATGACGAAGAATTGAAGCGCCAGGACAACGGGACAAGCGAGTCAACACCCACAAGGGCGCTCGCCTTGTGTGTTGACTCGCTCGTCCCGTTGCCCTAGCGCTCCAATTTGGTGTCATTTTAACACATCCGATTTCTACACATCCCACACGTTCAGTCATGGGCCAAGGAGGTTAAAAAAATTTTTTTAACTTCCTTGGTCATGGGTATACCACAGCGAGCACACGGGCGTCCACGCGACAGTTACAAATCCACTCATAAGTTGCTCGAAGACGCTCCCGCCACACAGACGCGCCTTCGCTTTTGGTCTCTTGTGTAACCGCTATAAACGCTCCGTTACTCAATTGAAGTCTCTCTAAGCGAACCTGAGGCGGCACCCGCGTAGACAACCGCTCATATTTGCTTAGCACATCTTGAATGTTCCTCAACGCTACGTCAATTACTTTAAGATGATAACCATGGGCGCAGCACTCTGAGAAGTCTGTTCGACACCAGAAACGTACGCTACACGTCATGGTACTTCGGCAGCACCCCAGAGCACAGCTGTCACTATGCCTCACCGTAAGCTCGAGCACCTCGACCCGTCGCCTCGTATCTTCGTCCTTCGGGGCCAGCCCATGCTTGCGGCCCAGGTAGCGCAGGATGGCCATGCTTTGCGTTATTCGCACGTCTCCATCGATGAGGTACGGCAGGTTAGGGAAGTCCAACTCGAGTTTGTACTTCTCGTCTAGCCACTCCTTATGGCTTGGCTCGGGGCCATTGCCGAAGCCGTACCTGTGAAGATGTATGTATATTTGCACGTGGACTTATCGACAGCTACGCGTGGAGTATGTGCTTAGCAATCTTACGGAGGCATTTAGGGCCAGAATAAAGTTGGTATACGTGATTGTAATACAACGTAAAATACAACCGCAGTCAGCGACAAGCCGGGGTTTTTGATAAACTAAGCCGCTATATTAACAGCGAAGCTGTTGTTGCTGGCCGTAATGTGAGCGGTGTGCGGCGTCATTAGAGAGAGAGAAAAACATCTTTATTGAGCTTCATGTGGCTCAGGGGACGGTTGTGGCCGCTGGCTTGTGCCGGGGCGGCGACATCGGCAGCTCTGGTGACCAAGCAGGTTTGCACCTCTAGGTCTGAGCTCCCCAGCGCCTCCTCCCACTGCTCATCAGAGGAAATTAGGGGAAAGGGATCTGTAGGGCACCCCCAAAAGATGTGGGGAAGGGTGGCGAGGGCTCCACATGCAGGGCATTCTGGGGAAGGGTATAATGAAGGGTGGATTCGGTGGAGTATAGCGGGATTGGGGAACGTGTTCGTCTGAAGGAGACGCCACGTGTGTTCTTCGGAATTAGTTAGCTTGACGTGAGCCGGGGGGCACCTACGGCGGTCGAGGCGGTAATGCACGGTTATTTCTGTGTACGTGAGAAGTCTGTCTCTGGCGGATCTGGCCCCGTGATAGGGTTCAAGGCTTGCCCCGGCTCGACTGTGAGCCCTCGAGCCGTATTGTGGCAGCCTCATTACCCGCGAGGCCAGCGTGCGCCGGAGTCCAGACAATTTCTACTGGGGAGTCGGGTGGGTGGCGTCTGAGAATTTTGGATGCCTGTGGCGAAACGTGGCCGTTGGCGAAATTTTGAATGGCCGCTTTGGAATCGGAGATTACTATCGAGGGGGTCGGCCTTTGGGAGAGGGCTAAAGCTATTGCCCGCCTCCCCCGCCGTGGCGGGATGGAAGTATTTAAGATTAGGGAGTCGAGAGGGGGATTGTCAGGGTCGTTAATAACTGCAATGGCGAATGCGGCGCGGTGCCTGTATTCGGCAGCATCCACATAGACCACGTCTGATCGAGCGGAGAGTCGTTTTTGGAGAGCACGTGCTCTCTGATCCCTGCGGCTCGCGTGGTGTATGGGATGCATGTTGCGGGGTATTGGTTTAATTACAAAGCTTTGCATGGGTTTCAGAAGGAGAGGGGAATTTAGCCTCAGGGCAGTCAATATGACCTATACCTAGCCGCCTTAGGATATGATTACCAGTGGGAGTTTAGACAGACGGACGACCTGATTGGAAAGGTGGGCTTCTATAAGCTCCTGTGCCGTATTGTGCACGCCAAGGCCTTCGAATCTGGCAGTGGGTGTGTTAAGGGGGAGGTGGAGGGCAGATTTGTATGCCTTTCGGAGAGCCTATTAACCTTATCTAATTCAGTTGCAGACGGTTCAGGTAAGGTAGGGAGTACGTGATCCTACTGATAATGAACGCTTGGATAAGTCGGATTCTCTCCTCCTCCTTGAGACCCCTGCGGCGGGTTGGAGATTCGTCTTATGAGCCCTATAGTTTGAATAACATGTTGTTCTAATTTCCGGAGAAATTGTGTGGTTAGCCCGATTATTTGTATAAGCATCCCCAGAATTTTAAGGGTAGAGACCTCTGGAATCGGGTTGTTTTCTATATGAACTCTAATGTCGGGTGGTACCTTGGATCTCCTCTTCGGCGATAGCAAAGGAGTTCGGACTTACTGGGGGAGCAAGTAAGCCCCGCGTTGGCAGCTTCTGTTACTACTATTTGAACGCCCTCTTGTAGGGTCTCCTCTATATGGGAGTCGCTTCCACCATTCACCCACAGTGTGATGTCGTTCGGCGTAAAGGCTGAATTTAAGATTAGGAATTAGCTTCAAGGCGGCGGGGGTATGTTAATTATGGCCAAATTAAATAACAAAGGGGATAATAACCGCGTCCTTGAGGTGTGCCTTTAGAGGGGAGATCAAACCGTGTCGGAGGTAATGGCCCCCGATTTGAAAGGATGGCACTTCGATTGGAACAGGAAGCTGCGAATATAGTTGTACGTACGAAGCCCCGGGTTTGGTGGATTCCAGTCCAGTCATTATGGCGTCGTGAGATACGTTATCAAAAGCCTTGGTCAAATCTAAGGCAAGGATAGCCGCAGTATCTAAATTGTTTTGGGGGACTATGACTTGTCTGGAGATTTGGAGGAGGACGTCCTGCGTCGACAGGCCCGTACGGAAACCAATCATGGAGTGAGGGAGCGGGTAGAAAATTCTGAATGTGGGAAACCAAGCGTGCATGAATGATATGCTCAAATAGTTTTCCCAGGCACGAGGTGAGGGGATATGGGCCGGAGGTGTTCTAATGCAAGGGGTTTTCCTGGTTTGGGAATAAATGTAATTTTAGCATGTTTCCAGGATTGTGGCAGCGTGCCCTGTTGCCAATAATGGTTGAAGTAACCAGTAATGGGCTGTGATGGAGTAATCATCAAGATTCTTAGCATTTTGTTGGTTACCTTGATCAGGGCCCGGGCCGAACCCGATCGCAGCTTGAGTAAGGCTCCTCGTACTTCTGCTTCAGTTATGTCCCTATCCATATACGGAATTGGGCCAAACCGGTGTAGTGAGGGAGAAGGGTTGCTAGTGCCCTTTGAGGCAACTACATGTCCTTTATCTTATTACTAGGTCTGCATCCGTCCTGGGAATCCATGGATGATGCTGGTGAGGCGTATGGTCTTGATCTGTTTTCGACTGGTTGCGGGTTCAGGAGGTGTTTGAGAAGCTAGCCATGTCCGTTCAATTCCCCAGGTTGCCACGCATCTGGTCGCAAGATTGCGCCCATTGATCCTGATAGAGTTGTGATGTGTATTTTGGAATTTTCGCATCCAGTTCTGCTAATTTACGGCGCAACCTGTGGTTTTGTTTGTTGCTTCTCCAACGTTTTTGTATGCTCTTATATGCGTTCCACAGGTGTTGCAGGTGGGGATCTATAGGTCTCCGAAGGTATGTCTGGGTCAACTGGTTTGGTTACGGCTCGCGTGTCCGCAACCAGTTGCTTTACCCACTTGTGTAGATCTAATGGGTTATATGTTATCGATGTTTCTTTGTGGGCTTCTCGACAACTCCTGAACTCGTCCCAGTTTGTGAGGTGCTGCTGTCGGGGGTGAGTTCTAATGATGGGGGCAAGGGTGAGATCAGTTTGGATGATGAAATGATCACTTCCATGGGTGCTGTCAGTGATGCTCCATCTGGCGTTTTTGACATGGAGTGTAAAGGTGAGATCTGGAGTGGAATCTTTTTGAGCACTGTTGCCAATCCGGGTTGGAGTATTGGGGTCTGATTCTAATGTAAAATGGTGGATCTGCGCCTGGTCCCAAAGGTCTCTTCCCTTTTTTGTGCACTTGGAATAACCCCACGCCGTGTGTGGTGCATTAAAGTCACCCACTACAATAAGGGCATTGGGGCCGGCTTCTTTCCTGGCCAGGGAAAACAAAAGATTGAATCTGTGATTGTGCACACGGGGGCTACTATATACGTTTAGAATGAAAAGTTTAGAACCTCCCCTTTTTATGGGAAGTACCGTTATCAGATCGTGGGGGATTTCGACGCTATCAAATTGGGTTCTCTCCGCCGGGATGTTTCTTTGGATTAGGACGGCTGTTTTCGGATCCACTTCGTTTTGGAATGCTTTGTAACCCGAAAGTTTAACAGCTTTGCCCGGCTCTTGGAGGGCTATAATGTCTGGGGGGGTTTCAACCGACTGAATGTGCAACTGCAAGTTGCTTCGCTTTCTACTAAAGCCCCTGCAGTTCCACTGCCAGACTCGGACGACCGCGGTGCTTCTACTCGAGGGCTGGTTCATATTAGTTGCCAATTTTGGGGACGTGCCCAGACAGGTTGCTGACGCTGTTGAGAACCTCTCGTATGTATGTGACAAGTTCAGCGCGGAGGTTATCTATGCTGCCTTGGAGGTTAGATTGAATTGTTAACATATTAGCCTGCTGAGCTTGGTGGTGTTGCTGAAGCTCTACAAAGTCATTTTTCTGCTCGTGTAAGAGCTTCCAGGTTGACGCGACGCTTGCTTCGAGGGCAGTGATTCGCTTATCATGCTGCTCGTCATGCGTGGCATTCTCAGCTGCGGCTTGGCAGGTTTCACCGACTGCTCTGCGTTTGGTTGCGGGGGGTGTTGGGCTCGGTTCTTCTAGAGGGCGGTTTTCAATTTGCGACTTCAGGGCTTTGTTTTCCTGACGCAAAGCGAAATTCTCCTGTCTGAGCAGGTTAATCTCCGCTCTGATGCTAGAAAGCTCTCTTATTAAGTCAGGGGGGAGAGAGGAGGGGGGTTGGTGCAGGGAGGATGAGCAGTGCGAGGGAGCACTAGAGCCGCTCACCTTTTTGTCGGCGCTCGGCTGCCTGTCTTGGGATGGTGGTATGGGTTGTTTCTTGAGCACTTGTAGTCCTCCAGGTGAGTTCTTTTGGCTGGGAGGGCGTTGGTGGCCGCTGGCAGGGTGCTTCCCTCCCCCGGGCTCTCTGGGTTGTCCTTGCTTGGAGGGTTGGGCGTCCTGCTGCTCGGGGTTGCAAGCTTGAGCGTAGGTTTGGGGGCGTCTGCGGGGTTGGAAGCGGCGGGGACAGTCCGTTGCACCGGTGATGTGAGGGCCTTCACAAACGATGCACTTGGGGAGGCAGGGGTGCTGGTCGTCGGGGTTAGGGGTTCCACACTTAGGACACCTTGACGGGGCTTTGCGTTGGGGCATACGTCTTGACGGTGCCCCGGCTGCCAGCACGCGGTGCAGGCCTCCGTTTTACGTCGGAATGGTTTGCACCGGTACATCGCGGCTCGGTACCGGATCCAGAAGGGGACCCGGTTGCCATTAAATAGGATCTGAGCGTTATTGGAGGTTCCGAGCCGTTTCGCAGCGAGAATCTGTAGATCGGGATTGTAGTCACTCACGCTCCGGAAAACTTCTTCGGGTGTGTCGTTTTCGGGAATGTTGAAAATTACTCCAGTTGCCGTGTTGGCGGGAGCAGAAACATGCGAAACGAAAACTGGGTCATAGTTACTGCCGCCGTGTACCGCGGACGTGAGCACGCGCCTTACGAGGAGTGCCAGGCGTCGCCCAGGCATGCGCATGGCGTTCGCAAAAAATAGCAAGAAAACAGTTCACGTGCGTCCGCGCCTCAAGGGGGAGCACAAGACAGCTCGGTTTACAGACACCCAATTTGCGAAGCAGGTTGCCGCGTTTCCTAGCGCGTGCTGACGCGTTCCACTTTGGGAGAAATGTGAAAGCCTGCGGACAAAACGATCCGGGCCTGTCAGTCATTCATGAGACAGACGACGATGTAGATGGATATGACGATGACAACTACCACACTGAAAAGTGACGATGGAACGTGCAAATAAACGATGTCAAAACCTAATGCAATGCGTGGTGGTGTCTCCTTTAGTGCTTACGTAGAAAGAAATCCTCCAGCTTCGCTATGGTTTAAGCCTTGCGCGACTTAGTGCAAGCTTGGCCAATATTTCATACTGAATTAAACATTTCGCGCTGCAACATTGTTTGCTCTATACGAGCGAGTTCGCATAACGCGTGCAGACTGACACTGACGCCCCGCGAGTTCTTGTTGGCATAGTGCTGACATAAGTACGGAGTGCAAAATAATCTCGGCCTGGTGTGAACATGCCTCCTATGACACAGGCACGAGTGAGGCAATCTCCAAATGTGGGGGGGGGGCAAAGTGTCTCGCGTTTCAGCGTCTCCGGTGACGCGGAGGGGGTTCAGCCACTGCGCACGCCACGGCTAGGGATTGCTACGACTCCAAGCTGTCCTGTTAGGCTTATCTGACGCATTTTACAGCCGACATCATGACAGAAGCGCGGCACGCCGATTCCTCGGATATCGAGAATGCCCAGCCAATGACAACGGAGCACCTGTTTAGGCTCCTTTGCGGCCTTCAAGAATCACACCTTCAGCAACCCGGCCATGGGTGACTTTCAATAAGGTCTCTCTCTCTCTCTCTCTCGCGCTCTCTCTCTCTCTCTCTCATCTCTCTCTCTCTCTCTCTCTCTCTGTCTCTCTCTCTAATTCGGTGATATAGGGTACCCTTGTCTGACTCCTTTTCAAATAGAGAACTTCGCAGTCTCCATAAGGAATAGCAATCGTGTAAATACATTCCTTCAATTTCGTTGTATCTGGTTTCCAGAAGCCCAATGTACCATCTCGTCCACTCCCTGGTCTCTTAACGCCTCCATCACTGCGGCGGTGTCTACTATATCAAACGCATTATCCGAATCTGTTAATATCATGTTAAGGGAGTTTTATGTATTTCGCGGGCTCCATATGTGGTAATGGCACGAACGGGATCTCTTGTTAAGCAGAAATTTGCCAAATCCAGCTCATTCTTTCAATGGTTCGATATCTAAGACGTTAAGTATATCTGGATAAACAACCGATATACAACAACGAGTGATGGTGATTCTTAAGCTCTTTTGGCATCACGATTTTCTTGATTGGAACAAGATTGACATTTTCCAGGCTCATATAATGTTCCGGGATTTGTCGAGAATAATACTGCAAGGTTTAAAGTACAGTAGACTCGCGATAGTTCAAACGCGGATAACTGAAAATTTTGGTTAATTCAAACTAATTTCAAAATTTCGGTTGGCCCGCTATTTTTTCAATGCCTTTTAAAGGCGCGTAATTCAAACTGCTCAGTTGCGTGAATTCGGCTAATTGGTACTTCTTCCTTGTCCTTGCCGGAGAATATCTGCTGCATTTACCGCTTCAAGCAGCACATTTGTATCCTTATATCACGAAAGGTCACAGATAAAGCCGAGTACCTGCGTACACGTATCAAATCGAAACCGCAAGTTCTTGACAAGTGCCGGAGGAAAACTCTCGTAATGAAGTGGCTGTGCTAGCTGGCACTGAAAACTTTGTTTTAGATGCGACTGCATCTCATTCACTCGCCTTGTCCCTCCATACGGCGTTGTTTGTTGTCCGTCCACACCCCCTCCCCCATTCTCCTCGCCGCGCGAGCTGCGCTCTCCGATAGCGAACACTCTCTCGCGATGGGCATTGGATTGGGTTGGATTCGATTGGCTTGGCTTGGCTTCGCTTGGCTTGGATTGGATTGGATTAAAGTGTATTGTGTTGGCTTGTGTTGCGTCATAGCCGCGCCACGTTTTGTCATAGCCGCGGTCGTTCCAGCACCGGCGTTCCGATTTCCATCGATGCGTTGAATGGAGCCTAACAATTCTGCTATCGCCCGCGCAACCGTAACAAGCACCGATCACTGTGATAACAGGAATGCTAGCACCACTGAAGACAAGGCTGCGAAGCGGCGTGAACGTGATGCTGGACGCAAACGATTGAAGCGAGGAGCCGATTCCGAACTTCGTAAACGTGATACCGAACGCAAACGGTTGAAGCGAGCAGCCGATTCCGAACTTCGTAAACGTGATACCGAACGCAAACGGTTGAAGCGAGCAGCCGATGCTGAATTTCGTCAACGTGAAGCCGCTGCCGTACGCGAGAAGCGAGCGGCCGATGCTGAACTTCGTCACGTGAAGCCGCTGCCATACGCGAGAAGCGAGCCGCCGATGCTGAACTTCGTCAGCATGAAGCCGCTGCCGTACGCGAGAAGCGAGCGGCCGATGCTGAACGCCGCGTGTTAAATAAAGAATACATCATACGCGTTCCTCACACGTTTCACGCAATTAGAAAATCAACCAACGGAAACACCAAGTGAACCCCCAAGATGCGTCGCATCTCCACAGGGTTCCCCTCGCGGGAAGGTGGGGTAATTTTTGATATCTCAAGCTAACACTAAACAGTCACCCATTCGGGATTTTTTTCTTTCAAAGTGTCAAGAGCACTTCAGTATTTTCTATGAATGCTTTATTATAAAATCTATGTGAATGTTACATACCGACTACGTCGGTATGTTGCATGCATCGAGTCATATTTATGAGAGCTTCTGATAATTCAAACTTCTGAGGTCCCTGATCCTGAGGTACCTTTGAGTTTGAATTATAGCGAGTCCACTGTACATGAACTCCATATTTCAGTCCCTCTGCGTTATCCATCATTG
>JABSTR010002155.1:0-83498 GCA_013339765.2 Haemaphysalis longicornis
AGCTAAACAAACCATCCTTTCTTATGCTCGCAAGCTAAAAGGTACAACTTTTTCTATCAGCGAATACTTTTCATTACCGACGAGGCAAGCAAGGAAAAAGTTGCTTGACTTTAGCAAATCTCTTACAAAGCCGTGGAAACTCTCAGTCGACAACCTTCCAGTATATAACGATACACACGTTTACGACCGAGCCACATATTCGGTTGGTGCTTTAGTTGCTCCCCCTGCTATTCCGTCTGTCACTTCCACGGGCCCTTCGGTTGTCCCTCCCGCTGCGCCATCCATCACCTCACCCCATGCATAGCTAAATAGTGTCGCGTCATGGCATCCGCAGCACCCTGATACGCATTGTCGCACCGCCCCTTTTATATCGCAAGCTTGCACTAATATCCGTAGCTTACTACCAAAACACAGGCATGTCAGCTGTTTTTCAGAAGATAGTAATACTGACATTCTCGCACACACAGACACTTGGCTTTGCCCGGATGTACTTGACACTGAAATGCAAATCGATAACAATACGTACGCCATTTATCGCAAAGATCAAATCAACCGTAAAGAAGGGGGTGTGCTGCTGGCAATTAAGAACAGCCTTTTGTCTAAGGCCATCCCAGTAGAATCATCACTTGAAATCCCGTGGGCCACGTGTCTTCCATGTTCCAGTAGCATATTGATTGGAGTTTCCTACTGTCCGTCTGATTGTAAAAATTCATTAGTACAATACTTGAGAGAAAGCATTTCTGACGCCATCATGCTGTGTCCTTATGATTGCATTTACCTTAATGGCGATATCAATTTTTCGAACATTGATTGGGCTACGCTGTAGTCCTCTTGCCAAACTTCCGTCGAATTTGCTAAACTTTATTTCGATTTCAACTTCTCCCAAATAGTCGAACGATTCTACCCATGAACCAAGCATTTAAGATTTAGTATTTACGTCGGTCCCGGAAACCATTAACCGAATATCTAACGTAGCAGGTATCTCTGATCACAAAATACTCCACTTTGAATTAAAAGTGATGTCACCGTTTACTGGTCTCTCCACCAAAGAAATTCGGGATTAAAATAGAGCGAATTTTGAACTCATCAATGAACAACTTGAATTATTCTTCGACCAAACATTTCTACCATCTTTTGATTCTCGAAACATCGGGAAAAACTGGCTAATCTTCAAAAATAAAATAACGGATTTATTACGCGAGCATATCCCATTAATTACGAATAGAAATCACAATCAATCAATCAATCATCAATCAATCAATCAATCAATCAATCAATCAATCAATCAAGCAATCAATCAATCAATCGTCACTCATCAATCCTTTATTGTAAGAAACCAAAATACATAGTTTGCTACAGGGGCGTGGCAAGACTAAAGGCTAAATGTTTCCTGACGAGGACTCTGTCCCTCTGCAGCAACAACGTTGCGTGTACATTTTACGCAAAAGATATACTCACTTGACCTTTGGGTATCTGTACAAATCAAATTTGCCGAGAAAAATCTGGAAAGCAACTTCTCTAGTAAAAGAACACCAAGAAAATAACTACATCCAAAATATATACGAGCAAGTTCACAACATTCAGGTGATACAACCGATTAAATTAAACAAAACGCTTTCACTTATTACACCAATAGAACATGCATTTCTCATGACAAAATAACTATACACATGTGTATAACTATTTCGCTAAGCACGGAACGCCGCCATTCACAAAAAATTTCAAGGAAGCAAGAAAAACAACTCAGAAAATACTAAAGGGCACCGTTACAGCTAGATTGCTTGAACAATTCCAGTCATTAGCAAGGTCAGCAATTGGTAATAGTGGAGACCCAGTGACTGCAATACATTCCTAATGTGCTGTTTAAAAGCACTTACCGAACGCGTGAAATATATTTTATCATTTAATCCTTAAGTGTGTTTGCCAATTGCAAAATGTGTTTGCCATAATTTGTCACACATTTTCGGCATTTGTTCTAATCAGTTTTTTTGTCGTAAATAATCTGAATCATTATCTACGCCCGGCCTGCAAAGGTTATTTTGTTGTATGTACTCAAGCGCTTAAAATACTGATCTGCTTAAATATATCGTGTTTCAACAGGGGAGATGTCGGCAGACTCTGGTAGTTTTGTGATAGTTTTCAAAACATCTAAGCACTTTCGACCGTCCTGGCCCATTAGCACAACAAATTTCATTATATTGCCGACGTCGATTCCCCAACTAATAATCCATAACAGAGCTTCGAATAGACATTCCGGTAAAGCAGGTTTTTTTAGCCAATTAATGTTGTTAACTTGTACAGGGTGCTAACAGTTCGAGCCAATTCTATCCATAAGCAACGTGTGCTTTCCAGGATAATTCCTCCTGAATTTTCACCAAACGGGTACAAGGAATTTAAGACAAATCAAACCCTTGGTTCACGAAGTCCCTTCAGCAGCAGCGCAGCAAGAAATCACACCTTAAAAACGAGGAAGCGTATTGGTACAGTCGAGGCGTGGCAAAAATACAAATGTTTCTGGAATACTGTAGCAATAGATTTTCCCGTAAAAGTAATTACTACTCAGACCTTTTTTTTCTAAAATCAATCCGAACAAAAAAGTTCTGGAAAGAAATATCCCGTCACGCGTTACGAAGAAATCTTGCTGAAAAAAACGACCTGGCTTCTAGTATGCGCAAAAGCTTCTCGATCACTTGGTTATCTACGACGCAACTTACGCAACTACCCGTCTAGTGTTCGTTAGCTTGCTTTTCTAACATTCGTCCTTCCACAGCTAGAATTTGATTCTTCTGTATGGTCTCCGCATCAAAACTATCTAATTGACATGCTTGAGTCGATTCAAAATCGAGCTGCTCGTTTCATATAATCTAATTACGACCGATACGCTAGCATCACCCAGATTAAACATGAATGCTCCCCTCAATCGTTACACACACGTCGCTCCTTAGACCATTTATGCCTATTTCATAAATATATTTATTCCTCGAGATCGTCCGAGTTTAATCTTCGACACCCATTTACACGCCACGTAGACTGTACAACCAGGTCAGCATCTCACGCATTTATGGTACCACGCATGCCTTTATTTCAGCTGTCTCACACCTGCTATACGCCTTTGGAATGATCTCCCCGGCGTTATCGCATCTGTTTCATGCCACGAAACCTTTCGACACCATGTATCTGATCATTACGCGCCGTAATTTTTTCAATGAACTTCAATTTTTGTGTACCTACTATTTCATACGTTTCTGGCTTTTGGCGATATTCATTATCTCCGAAGTGCTCGTGTTGGCTGCGTCGTATGTGCATTCATCTATTTTTGATTATATACATACCTACTTCTAGTAGCTATAATACCATTTTTGTTAACTTGAGTTCACCTTCTTGACTTGTGTTTTTTTTTCAAACAGTGTATTTTCTGCGTTTTGACTCCTTACTTCCGTTTATTTTCTTTAGTTCCCCTTTACAAATTATGTGCTATGCCCTTCTATGAGTGTGTAAGGAATCCGGAATTAATAAATAAACTTGTCCCATTCTGTAGTGCTCAGGACAAGAGGTGAATTATCGTATTAATTGGTTCTTGCAAAAATTGGTTCAGTTTTACGGGAGTGGTCTAGTCTGCAGGAAACGTATCTGGCAGTTCGAAGATGGAGCTGGGAAAAGGAAGAAGCGCGGCGAAATACGGAGTAGGAAAGAACAAGTCGATTATTTTTTCTCGGCATGGCGAGTGGAGGGAGGTTTAAGGAATGCTTCAGGGCAGATACGCTCTGATGACGTGAGTAAGATGGCGAGATAAACCTTGCCGCCTGGCATTGCACAGATTCAAGTAAATTTGTTAGGTTATGGTAATGCTGGTTAATTGACCCATAATTGACGCATTTTAACGATGGTCTAATGAGCGGAATATATGTGAGGAGCTTAGTGCTCAGTTTTAGCGACGTTTTAATAGGCCAAGTTTTTTTGAACATATATTGGTTACGTACTCTACGTGTGAGTTCTAGCTCAGATCAGAGGTTATGTTAATTCCAAGATATTTATACGATGAAGCAGATTGTACGTCTCTGCCATTTATTGTGTAGCAATATTGGGGCCGGTCAAGCGCAAAATAAAACCTCACGTGTTTGGTTTTGTTTAAGTTTATGCCCATTTGCCATGTGTCACACCATTTTCGATAGTTGCGTTAGGTCAGGTTTAAAAGCCTATATGTCAGTGAAGTTAGTTATTTGCCGGTATATTACACAATCATCTACGAAAAGGCTACTGGAAGACGTTATGCCAGTTTCGATGTCATTGATGTAAATCAAAAACAAAAGGGGCCTGAGGAGAACTCCCTGCGGGACGCCTGATGTAACGGAAATGGGAGGGGAAATGCAGTTATTTACTTTAACAGACTGCGTACTGTTCGTTATGAATTCGCCAATCCACCTCGTTGTATGGTAATCATGGTTTAGGCTATTACTTTTAGAAGTAAGCGTTTGGGAGGCACACGGTCGAAAGCCTTAGTAATAGTAAAATCTATAAAAACAGCGTCGGTATCAAAGGACGTGTGGAAGGGATTTGTGAAAATCAGTCACTGATTCATAAAGCTGTGTTGGACATGAAAGGTTCTGTCAGAATCTTGGTTTTGGGGTAGAATATTGTTTTGGGTTAGATAGGTTATTATATTGCTATAAAATATGAGCTAGAATAATTTGCTGCAAATATATGTCACGGATATATGTCGATAATTCATATGGTGCGTTTTATCCCCAGATTTGAACAATGGCTTTATGTGCGCCGCTTTCCAGTCTTTTGGCACGCACCCAGTTTGTAGCGATTGCTGGAATATGAGGATTAGTATGTAAGCTGATGTAGGGCAAGTAATCTTAAGAATGTTTGATCTTATGCCGTCAGGACCGGAGCTTGTAGTCGTTGAGTCTTTCAATTGCACGGGTCACACCATTTCTCTGATTGTAATAGCCTCAAAATGGTGTGCTACGGGGTGGTGAGCGTAAAAGCGCATGAGTGGTGAGCGGTAAAGTGAAGGGACACATTTACATGACAAATGTCGACGAAAGCCTTTCGTCGACATCTGCAACGAAAGGAGCAGATACGCGGCCATTTTTTTCGTATACTGGCTAAGGTGTTTTATTTCCCATCGCAAAAATAAAATATGCCTGCTTTTTTGTCAAGTATCACTGAAAATGTAATCTATGTATTGATGTTTTGCCTGCGATATTCGTATTGTGTTGTTTTTGCTCGAAAAGTTTGAAGAGTACGAACATTGCCACCAGGTTCGAAGGTGTAGAAATGGTGTTGCGTATGTAAACGTCTAGTTCGCAATTTACGTCAACTTTGCCGGGCGGCTGAATCGAGGGACGGACGGGACGACACAGACAGACGACAGACAGACAGACAGACAGACAGACAGACAGACAGACAGACAGACAGACAGACAGACAGACAGACAGACAGACAGACGGAAGGACGAACGGACCAAAATTCTGCGTTCCACGTAGCCAAGGAAAAACAACCGCCTTTAAAATGGCTAAAATTGCCAGGGGTACAATTTGCACGGTAAATACTTCCAGTGGTGGCTGGCTTACATCTTTGTTTGTCGTTTTTAGTTGCGCTAGCGCTGAAAAAAGGCCGACCGAAACCCCACCCCCCTCATTTTTCTAATATGTTTCGGTCACTGTGAGCTTCCCGAAAAGTTTTTGATCGCGAAGGTCATCCCAAAAATAGGCAAGCACAAGCTGAGCAGTGGGGTTCAGGAAAAGTGGGAATGGAGGGGGAGGGATAAAATTGCTTGTGTGCCTTGGAGGGCCAAAAGAGGGCAAGCAGCCGTTATGCTGCGACCATGGGGCCCCTAAACAAATGTGGATCAACCTTCACGACTGGTACCAAAATACAGGAGGCACATTCAGGCATGCATGAGGCCTTCATACTTTGATATGAAACGGATTACAGAGGCGCTAGTTAACTGCGTTCCACAGGATGCATTTGGAAGTATAAATAGAGCAGTCTTTAAAGCGTCAGCGTATTGCAAATACACGGAAAGCATGCTCAGTAAACCGTAGGCATTTAGCCGAATAGTAGGCCTTCAGACAATATTTATGATGTCGGGCTGATAGGTGTCCAAGCTGCACCTGAACCTCTCTTTTTGGAATTGGTTTAGTTGCTAATGGACAATGTCGATGTAGCCTCCTTCTCGACAGAAATTGATAACTATGCTTACTTTTCTCTTGGGACACGAAAAGCTCAAATAGAAACCAAAATAAGCAATCCAGACCAAAATTGCTGCATTCCCATCCAAGGAAAACAGTTTATCCGGATGGGAGTTACATTTGTTTAAATTTTAGCACCAACAATTTTGTACGTACTCGTTACTTTTGCTGAGGTCTGCGGAGTTGTTTAAAAAGGAAGATGCAGGTGCGAAAGACAACCCTTGGTTTTATCCCGATTTGCGGTGTGGTAAAACCGCGTGTCATGTCCAAATACGAAGTTAGAAAAGGACGAATAGGGTTTCGGGTCGTCTAGTACGTGAAATTTGCGGAAGTAAAACAAGAAATTCTTGTTACGGGGAAGAGACTATATTTGGAGGCTTGGTACAGCGGGATGCAAGCACCGGGCAAGACGAACAAGGCTGAGTGCGAGAGAGAGCCGTGATGTTAATGACAGGGTCAAATGATGATGATCGCAGTTAGTCGCGTAGATTGTCCACCTTGTATCATAGGTCCTGCTCGCCAACAACAAAACCACGACTTGTAACATGTCCCCCTGCACCAAGCCTCCAAATATAGTCTCTTCCCCGTAACATTTTGGTGAAGGTGCTGGGTAACGCTTTACGCACAACGGAGCTTCGCAGCGGACGTCACCTTGCTCAACCACCAACGATCATGGCCAACAATGGGGCCAACGGCTCAACCACCCCACTTATCGTGGTCTCTCAACAACCCCGTGAAACTCGTAAGTTCACCGGAGCCGACGACTTGGACGTTGAGGACTGGATCGACTCGTTCGAGCGGGTCAGCGCCTATAATCGGTGGGATCCAACCATCATGCTGGCCAACGTCGATTACAGTCTGGACGGACCGGCCAGGACCTGGTTCCGAACTTATGAGGCGGAGGTAACAAGCTGGGACATCTGCAAGAAAAGGCTGCGCAAATTGTTCGGGAACCCAGCTGGTCACCAACTTGCAGCCAAGAACGCGCTAGCCACACGCGCACAGACCTCCACTGAATCATACGTGGCCTACATCCAGGACGTCCTGTCCCTTTGCAAAAAAGCTGACGCCCAGATGACTGAGTCCGACAAGGTGGGACATATACTCAAACTTTGATAGCCGATGATGCTTTCCACCTGCTCATCTGCAAAGACTGTGCTACGGTCGAGGCTATCATCACCGAGTGCCGCCGGTTCGAGCAGGCGAAGAGCTGCCGAATTACGTCGCAGTTCACACGGCTCCCGAACACTGCCGCCACATCATCTTGCGAAGACATTCCACCACAGACCCGTTCACCTCCAATCTCATCTGGCGTGACCACGGCCACGGCTCCACCTGACGGTTTGACAAGAATAGTACGTAGAGAGCTCGAGGCCATGGCCCCCGCCGCTCTTCCCCAATACGTTGCCGAAGACAGCAGGCCTCCCGTCCCGGTAATTCAAGCTGTCGTGCGCGAAGAACTTGCTAAGCTAGGCGTTCAATCCGTCTGCGCCATTAGCCGCGCTGACTTCCCATCCAGCCGCTTTCCACCTACCAGTGATGGGCGAGCCCCCTATACTCGTACTTTCAACTACCCGGACAGAAACCCTGCCGATTCGAGAACGCCTGACGACCGACCCATATGCTTCCACTGTCATCGTGTTAGCCACGTTGCGCGTTACTGCCAGAGTCGTCGATTTATGCCTCCCCGACCCCGATTTCCTGCCTATAACAACCCGGAAGAAGGCCCTGCTCGCTTCTCTCCCCGTCCTCAGACGCCTTCCCGAGACGACGACGCCCCACGCCCGACCCACGCCGCAGCTCCGCCGCTTCCTGTCGCCGACCCCGTATGACCGCTCCTCTCCGGAAAACTAGGCAGTGCAGCTCCTGGAGGTGACGCTGCATCGATGACCCGGCCACCAAATCCTCTGCTAACCTTGCCTACCAGACGAAATTTACTAGACGTTACTGTCGATGGTATTCCAGTAAGTGCTCTCATTGACACCGGCGCCCATATTTCAGTTATGAGCTCAGACCTCCGCCGCCGCCTGCGCAAAGTTCTCACTCCGGCGGTGCCCAGTGTCGTACAGGTCGCCGATGGAGGGACGTCTGCCGTCGCCGGAATGTGTGCTGCCCGAATTCGCATTGGGGGCCAGGACACTGTCGTTCTATTTGCCGTATTGGAGCGATGCCCTCATGACCTTATACTAGGCCATGATTTCCTGTCGGAGCATTCAGCTCTTATCGATTGCTCCACCGGTGTCCTCCGCCTTCACTGGCCTTCTCCCAATTCGTCCCCTGAAGAACCCGTCCAGATGCTTTCAGATGTGCTCAACGCCGAAGAACCTTTATGCCGTATTGTCTCCACGCATGATGTTCGCTTACGGCCACAAGCAGCAACCTCCATTACCTTGTTGTCAAGCCCTCCGGTTCCTAACGGTGACTACGTGCTTTCGCCTGTTCTGGAAGTGTTGCTATCGCGTGAAGTGGCCGTGCCACACACTGTTGTGACAGTTGTGGACAGCAGCGTTCACCTACCAGTCCTCAACTTTGGATCATCCCATCAACTTTTACCGAAGCGTATACCGAAGGGTATATCTCTGGCTACACTGCGGCCGATAGGTGACCACCAAGTTTTAGCTTTGTGCGTGGACCCACCCCAAAATTCCGATACCCAAACCACTTCAATTCCTTCTGTCGAAGATTTCGCCAACATGATCGCCTCCGACCTTCCCGAAGACCAAGCTGCCGCTCTACGCCATCTTTTGAGCACCTACCGAGACATTTTCGACTTCGATAATCGTCCTTTGGGTCAGACTACTGCTGTTCAACATCGTATCAACACCGGTGATGCCAGCCCTGTCCACAGCCGTCCATATCGTGTGTCCCAGGCTGAACGACTGGTCATTCAGCAAGAAGTCGAAAGCATGCTCCGTAAGGACATCATCGAACCTTCGTCGAGCCCCTGGGCTTCACCTGTCGTTTTAGTCAAAAAGAAAGATGGCAGCTGGCGGTTCTGCGTAGGCTACCGACGCCTTAACCAGATCCCCAAGAAAGACGTTTATCCCTTGCCGCGCATTGATGACACACTGGACTGCCTGCATGGCGCCAAATATTTTTCATCTATAGACTTCAGGTCAGGATATTGGCAAATTTCTGTTGACGAATCCGACCGCGAAAAAACGGCATTTGTTACACCCGACGGCCTCTACCAGTTTAAGGTAATGCCGTTTGGCATATGCAACGCCCTGCTACCTTTGAGAGGATGATGGACTCGCTACTCCATGGGTTCAAGTGGTCGACGTGCCTATGCTACCTCGATGACGTGATTGTTTTTTCCCCTACATTCGACACTGTCATTATCATCACGGTTCTCTCTCGCACTCAGCCTTGTTCGTCTTGCCCGGTGCTTGCATCCCGCTGTACCAAGCCTCCAAATATAGTCTCTTCCACGTACCAATATTGCCAGATTTAAGAGAAAACAGAATGAATGCGCGAAAAGTAGCAGATAACGTTACACACTTTTCTATTGCAATAGTCGGTAGTATATCTGTCAAGCGCTCCCTGTTGCTTCTTCCTGCACTCTATTCAAGACACCTCTACAGTCTTGACACCAATAACTTACGTCACAAATAATTGCATGCGTTTTGCAGATACAGTAGCACATAAATACATACTGCAGACATATTCTCATGTACTGCAGACTTTCCTTACCACTGGCAGGAACCTACATTGTCACAGACGAACACTAGTCGGTAGTTACCACCTGCGCTGAATAGTGGAGCGGGAGAACAGAGCGAAAACGCTTAGGAAGTTAGGCCAACTAATTTAAAAAGAATTGGAGAAGAAGGATCACTCAATTACTTCGGCTTAGCATTGTACAGAAAACAGAACACTTACCCTTGGGATCAGAACCTCTTTACTTGCACGAATTATTAACTGCTTTCATTTAATCCCGCCTGCTTCTGATGCGGGTTAGTATAC
This sequence comes from Haemaphysalis longicornis, assembly GCA_013339765.2. NCBI lineage: Eukaryota > Metazoa > Arthropoda > Arachnida > Ixodida > Ixodidae > Haemaphysalis > Haemaphysalis longicornis. The sequence goes on from JABSTR010002155.1 coordinate 10,167, forward strand.
ATAAACAGACGTAGTATAGACAGACTCCGTGAGGTTTGACAATTCCTTTATTTTCATCATTCTTCCTCAATAGTCGTTAGGCAGAGTGAACGTTAGTGGAGGAAAGGTTTATTGCCAAGGCGTTTTTCTCCTTTCATCTTCCATGTGGTAACTGGCGCTCGCAGACCGCTCTTTCCATGCACATGCCATCAAGACCCTCGCGGTAGATGCCTCGGACGCAATGGCAGTCATTCAGGGTGTTCACTCGGCACACAGGCAGCTGGGGATTCTTGCAAGTGCACTTGGCACATATCTCTATGAAGCGTGCCGCTGCAAAGGTAAAAGCAGAGCCGTGTGGTGTACTTTTCCAAAGCCCCTGAGTGATACTAAAATACGTTTGTAAATTAGTGAACTGCTTTGCAGGTTGTTCTGCACTACCTGTGCTGTGAAGCCAGTGGAACAAGAAGTGCGACGCCCCAATGGTTTTCTGGAGATTTATACAGGGAACTTCGAGGCATTAGCGTCGAGTTCAATAGCGTACCAAAGAGGCGGATATGGAACAAAAAATCACGCTCCCCTCCGCCTAATGACGACGATGAGTGAACGAGTAGCTCTCTGGTGAGGCATTCTTCGGTTCTCGTCTAAATATAGATTTTGATCGCAGATGGTTTGCATTTTGACTCGTCGAGCTTTGACGTTGGCTCGCAGACAGTGTGGAGTTTTGATCGCGTCGGCTTTGACTTCGACCCTTCGCCATTTGATTTCCCAAGAAAACATCTTCGCGTTCAACCGTCATCGTCATTACGTGAAGTGGTGCGAGACTTTTCTGCGTAAATTTGCAGATTCACGCACCACTCTTCAAATACAAGCTTCTTCGACTGTGCCGGAATGGTGCAATCAGATACACATGAGGTAATACCGCGGAATACACAGATTATATTGCGACAGCGGGGCGCGTTTTTTTATTATTGAGCTGTTTCTACGATCATCAGTGTCAGAGAAAGTTAAATTTCCTGCGCTATGTTTTCGGCGCACAAGAACGAATTAGGGAGACGCAGCAAAATTCTCTTTAAAATGTTTTCCTTTATTGTATCCTTCGCCAAACGTATTTCGCTCTCCAAACTAAAACATCCCCCATGTCTCCTTGTGAGCTTAGCCTACAGACCCAAATAGTCACCTATACTCTCATTCAAAATCTTTTGGGGGAAGAAAACATCAAGTCAACATCGGAAGCCCCACTTTTGCACTGATTAAGGGTGCAAACAGCCTGCTTGTTGTCTTTCCTTTGATGGAATTTGATGCAGCCATGTATTCTATAATTGCGGGGAGCCAGAATAGAAATCTCATTCAGCGTCAAACATTTACGTAGCTGCACTAGAAAAACGTTATGTAGATATAAATGCAATGCTCCTAAAGTCTGGGTTTCCAAGTACTTTCCTGAAATAAGCCAATGGCATGACCTGATTTCAACGTTTTAGCGCGGTTACAACAATTACAACATCGCATTCTGCAAACTGCGGGAACAGGTATCGCCACAAGGAACGGCGCGATAGAAGTGTGGTTGTGCGCTGCATTAATTTACTCTCAGTAATTCCCGCAACAGATAGGAGAAAACGCCCAAAAGAAAACGGCAGGAGGCGCTGGAGACTGACAGAAACAGGAATGATAATGTTGAATTAACGAGAGTGAATGACAATTTGTTGTCCCTCATATATGTGCACACGGGAGGCAAAAAGAAAAAAAAAACACGTGACGTATAATAGGCAAATGCCCATTTTAACAACCAGGCGTCATCGTGCGAGGCTTACTTTAACATACTTCCTGTAAAACCTTTGGGTACTCGTGGTGCTTAGGCCCAGTGACCTTTATTAGATGATGATTTTTAATGGGTTCATGAAGCCAAGTAGTCGTTTTTTCAGTTTGAAAGAACTTGGCTTTGGTTACTCACACATTTCCTTGTACCAAGAAGGACGTATTTTTATCGTCAAACGCACCAATTACTAACACTTTATTGTGCGCAAGAAAGACATAATATGGGCTCGGGTGGACGGATAAAAGCCAGGGCTAAACACATTTAAGTGTGTAACTGCAGGTTGGCAAACTATTAATGATACAAAATAGAACTAGAGGACCGAGTGCAGTCGCATAGTAATGTTTTGTGGTAACGGATTTGGTCGGCTACCGCCAATTGCAAAGCAAGCATCTGTGAATCTGCAGTGAGGTCGCCGGAAATGGGCTAGGAATTCGCCACTGCTTCGTCTATTTTCCTTAAGACTGAGTCTACGCTTACGACATGCCGTATAATCACGGCAATGGCTTTGCATCGGTTCTGCTTTTAATCGGCAATTATTTGCATCGGTTACGAAGCTGAAATGTCCGCATGGCTTCCTGCGGTCAAAATAAGGACTCCTACTGGTGTTCAAAGGAGCTTTGTTAAAATCCTAGCTGCTCCGCCCGTGTGTAGTTGCGGCGCACGTTTTATGTTTTTCGCCTGCGTTGCGTCGGCACAATCAATCAATATGGCCAGCTTTTGGCCAGTTTTTTCTGAGAAAAATCAATTAGCTTGCTATATTTCTCAGCATGTATTTCTCCGCTGACGCGTAGAGGTACGTTTTAGGCAGCTTTCGGCGCACGGAACCAAAGCACTGGTCTGCACTCCGGGACCTGCCATTTTGAAACAATCACTAAATTGATTACACATATTTAAAACATTTTTTAATGAGCACAGGCAGGGTGGCATCCTTTAGATTGCTGTCCAAACTGCGTGCAGAAAAACAGTATGTATGAACAGTGCGTATATTACATAACAGTATGTAAGTCATGCGTATAGCCACTCAAGTAGGACTGCACGACGTCGTGCGCACATTCTCAGCTGCTCATTAATGTTTATATTTTAATTTAAAGTTTGCAAGCAGACGGGTACCATTTTTATTTGATTGTAAAAAAGTGCGGGCCGATCTACCCTATGGATGTGGCTTGAAAACGAAGCTTTATACCCACTTACCATGGAGGACTAAGGACCGCTTGCGCTAACCACTCGTTAAACCATACCTGAAACACGTTCTTTAATATTTAACTTCATTGCGACGTTTAAAACTACCTTATGATCGGTGTGGCACACACTGAGACTTTGTATTTTCTCCGCAGTGATATTTTGTAGTGATGAGCAGCATCAGCATAACACCAGGGCGTCGGCTGCGACGAACACAATTCAAGCTGTTTCTGCTTTCTTTCGTACGAATCGATCGTTTAGCTGTCTACTGCATTTCTGAAATGCAAGTAATCCAAAGATCGGCGGCAGAGACGGAGAAGTGAGATTGCATAAGTTGGTGTGAGCTTCCTCTAATTATTACTAGCTCCTACCGCATCCGCAAGGCAACAACTTGGGCGCTACACGTGCCGCGGGCGCATTGCAAAGCGGCGCACGAGGTGGCGGGACGCTACCACGTGGCATTCAGCGAGAACCCAGGGGGTAAACCGCAGGTGTGCTCAGTGAGTTGACCGTCGGTCTCCCTCGTATCCGGGTGCGCTGGTAAGTCAACGGGTTCTTGCTCCGTTTATCCATTGTGTTCAGGCTCGATTCATGGCGGTTCCACTGATTTATTTCTGTTCGCGGGAGTTTTCTGTTAACGCCGATGGTGCCATCAGAACCCTTGGGTAGTAGATGTACAAAGCTTCGCTTTAAAAGCAGCCTTTAAAAAAAGTAATAGTCTCTCTTCGTTGCCCGTTTAAATCCTCTAGAGCGCTGTCGGAACTGCATGCATAAAAACACTGTGTATATTTTAGACGACAACAATGTCATGTGTATAGCCATTCATGTAGCATTGCAGGACGTCATGCGCACGTCAATTGTTCCTTAATATTCAAATTATTGTTTGAAGTTTGGGAGAAGATTGGTATCATTGCTATGGTGAAAAATCACTCTTTAAACAAAAGTACTATACTGTTGTCGCAGCTCGTTTATCGTGCCATTTTCTCAGTAAAACCTACGACCACCTATACCTCCAATGACGCACACAAGTACAAGTAAGCGGTAGGCAAAATAATATCAGTGGAGTGTGCCAGGTGCTTTTTCTCTGTCTCTCTGAAAAAGGCGCTTGACATCAGCACAAGGTGGTACAACAATCTAGTGTTTGTTATCGTCTCAGGAAAGATCGGTCACGCGGCTATCGCTTATGTTCAGTTACGAGTAAACAGTGGCTGATTGGCAGGAATTTGTCTTTTCAGGGTGGGCCTTCTTCCCACAGTGTATGAATATATTTTCAAAATTTGGGAAAAAGCGGAAGAAATAATCAATTTAAAATCTTAAAAATCTTCTGGGTGCATTGAACGAAAAAGGCGTTCAGGTTTAATTTTGTTACGTTTTTTTTTGAAACACTGGAAACCGACCGGTATCGCGAGCCGGTACCGAAGTCTCGTAAGGTTGGTCTGTTGGTCAATGCAGGAAAATGTCTATTCGCACTCGTTATTTTAATATAGGCAGCATTGGTGGTTCGATTGAACGTGGAGTGGAGGTTGTGACCCCACTTGAACACCGTAGTCTGAGCAAGAAGCTCTCGCAAGAATACTTCAGATCACGCCGTCTTGGATGCCGCGTGCATAAACTTGTATGCGAGTTTGTTCCCGGTTGCAACTAACAGGCATCTTGACGATGCAGTGGGTAGATCATTCACTTGGTTTGTCTCAACCCACCCTTAAGCTGGGTATGCCCCTAAATTTTTGTCTCCAATTTATATACAGCATTGGGAAGAACCAGTTGTTCGAAGTGTGTAACGCTGTACATGACGGGGGCTAACAGTTTTTTTTTTGTTCAGTTAATAGCGCCTAGCCGCGCATGCCTGTATAATCCTGAACTTGACCCGGTCCTTCCGCTTTTTCGTCCCGTTGTAGGGACGCGACAGACTATCTTGTTTATGTGAAAACAGAACAATCCGTACTGGCATAGCTGAAGTATTCCGGATTTGGACACAATGCCCTCTTTTTGCGGATATTGTTACAACGTGAACAGTGTGCCAACGGAGATGCAAGCTTCCCGAACACGCAATTGGTTAACCACCTCGACCGTGCGCATTATCGTGAGTTTGTCACTTATATATTTTCATTGCTTTGATAGTTCTTTTAGGTTAAAAATATTAACATTCTAAAAATATGAAGTAAATGAACCAAGCCTTATGTTTCATTGAATGACAATACTCCTCCTTTTTTCTTATAGGTTCCTCGCTCTTCTTTCTTGAATATGCCATGATAACATCATCACACTAACCAATGCTATCTAATTCAAGTGTGATTGCATCGAAGTCTAAGCAAAGATTAATTATGATGTCATAAGCGTGCAACGTATCTGTTCAAAACAGGGGAAATTAAGCAGGTCAAAACAGAGTCTCTATATATTATGATGGTCCCACCTTGAAATTAGTGACATAATAAATGTCTCCTAAACGTTTCGGAATAACTTACTTCTGTTGCTCTTGGGGGAGGGAGGGGCTCCGATGGCACAAAGAAATGAAGACAGCAAAATGAACATCGAGCGCATGATCAAGAGTGTGCCACGTTTTCAAAACCAGCTCTTGTTTGGTGTGGTCAGCTATTTATACGTCCTGCACGGTCAGGTTTTTGTGTTCAGTGGGCTTCTGCGGCTGGGTATTGCGGAGATCTTTGACCTTGGAAGGGCTTAAAATAAACGGTGTTTGTGACTTGGAGAAAAACCTCCCAACATCGTTTCACGGTAAAATTCGTTCCTTCAAAGCCCGTTACCGAAAGCAAAGCCCTTTGTTAATCGCTGAAGGTGGAAAACGTCTGCTTTGAATACCTGTTCTTCTTTTCTTCACCACAATAAGGTAGAAAGCGGCGATGTCCGACGCGCTTCACTCTTCCACTGCGTTAAAAAGGCCTTTCCACCGCTTTCAAAAGAACCTACCTTTTGCAAGCCCGTTACGATCCCGGCCGAAAGAAGGGTTCGCATTGTGCGAGCTGTTCGCTCAAACACCGAGTGGTTTCAGCTGTTCATTGGCAGGTGTCACGGCGGAACCTTGAAAAGCAATCTGGAAACACGTGAATTAAAACGGGCTTTTATTAAAACGTTTACAACTAACTGTAGGATTTTAGGCTTTTTGTTCGACTGATCCGCTTAGCGGTTGTCTACAATGTCGTGTTAGTCCTCTATTGGCCTTGAATAATTTTTTGATTTACTGCGGTTTATGTTCGAAAGAAAGCACGGCGGTTGAGCCTTTCGCGTTACTATTCATATACAGTAAAAGCTCGTTAATTGGAGAACGGTTAATTCGAACTTACAGTTTGTTTAAACTGTCGCCATGGTCCCGGCACAGCCCTGCATTTTTCGGTAGGGGAAAACACCCGATAATTCGAACGCCTGGGTATCCAGAAGGGTTAATTCGAACTGGGATACCCCAGTTTCCACTTCTCGACGTAGGAGAAGTCGGCCCAGGGTGATTACAATGTTTTACAAATCCAGACAAAACCCAATTCACTGCAGATGCAGAACAACGAAACAAAAGCAACAGCCTAGCGCACCCGCTACGCTACTACGACAGCTTATTTCGCTTCTGCAGCGGGCGCCGCGCCACCCGCAGATGTGCTTAGGAGCATACCGTTGCCAGTTTTCCTTGTGCCGCGGTCTCTGGCCTGTGCCTGCCATCACGTAACGTGTGCGAAAAACCGTGTATCAGTGCCTAATTCGCGATAACGCCTCCAGTGGTGGCTTCGTAGCGTTCTGCCCGCGCAGAGAGGCGTGATGTCTATTCATTCAAGCGCCCGCCGTCTAGTTTGAATTCCTCTTAATTCGAACCGTTTTATGGTGCCCTCCGAGTTCGAACTCACAAGATTTATTGTATGCGTTTAAAAAATAGTTATCGAGAATAGCGCACCGACGTGCTTTCAACTCACAAGATCTAGTAAAGCGTCCTGGTAACAAAGGCAAAATATTTTACGGGATATTTCACGCGCGGCACAACGCTTGTAATAAAATGTTGCTGAAGAGTAAGCGTGGAACAAAGGACGTGCACGTTTCTACAATTCACAGGGACAAAACGCACTCATCATTCCCATATGCGATCACGCGCGGCACAACGCTATGACAATTGGGACAAAACGCAGCGATACCATCGCCATTCACCACCCTACAAAAATACTAAAATATTTTTTTTCTGCCCAGAAACATTGCACCGCAAGGACCGGAAATGCAGCATTGAGTGCTACGCCAGTAAATATTCAGTTTTGTGCGATGGCAGTAAGTGGTCCTTGAAGCAGCAGAGCGGCCATCAGACTTCTGTAGCAGCCACACGCCTCCCAAAACATCCGGCTGCAAAAAGGCTGAATTGAGAATTTTCGAGGGGCATAATCTTGGGTGAGCCTAAAGTAGACGCTCCTTCTCAGCCAGCATCTAGTTTTGACGCTTTCTGCCGCGCAGCAAGAAGTTCGCTCAAGATGTCTGGAAATGTATAAATGACCCGCCGCGGAGGCTGAGTAGCTAAGGCGGTGCGCTGCTGAGCACGAGATCGCGGGTTCGATTCCCGGCCGTGGCGGCCGCTTTTCTGATGGAGGCGAAAAGCAAAAACGCCCGTGTGTACGAGATTTCGGCGCACGATAAAGATCCCCAGGCGGTCGAAATTAATCCGGAGCCCTCCACTACGGCGCGCCTCATCGCCTGCATTGCGTCGGCGCGTTAAACCGTACAATCAATCAACTCAAATGTATAAATGAGGATACCGATCCAGAATTCCATTTGTTTCAGTTGGGGTTCGCGATCAAGTCTTTCGGCTTCGGTCCCGGTTCGGTTCCCGAGCAGCATTCCGTTCCGGTTCGGACCACTTCAAATCGGTTCGGAGAAAGAAAGGAGTGTTGTTTCGTTTTACTTTTTTACTGCTACGATTTCGTTTCTTCGTTTCTCTGTGAGGTCGGTATAAGACAAATTCATGATGTTGGTTTCTTATTCATAAATGTTGACTAGGGCAGATTTACTGTGGAATCCACTACAAAATGTTTTGCATGCGAGGCCTACCAATTTATTACTAGGTGACGTGAAATAAAGGTTTCCAGGGAGAGTTACGGGTGATTACGTGTGTAAGGTGATAGCATTACTCTTTATCGACCCAAGTGTATTTGTTCATGCCAATACTATATTTTATATTCTCTCCGAAAAAGAACGAATAGTCGTAAAATATATATTTATTAGTGAAAAATACAACGTTGTTTTCGACAACATTTTCTCTCTTTTTACCGCTGCTCTGGAATTTGAAGAATGGCCGTTTACCCCACCTGGGAAAACTGTTAAGTGCAAAGGACTTGCTTTGAACACTAGTTTCAGTAAAATGCCCATCTTATAAATAAGAAATTCCTGCGATTCGCTTCACGTAAACGGGAACGGCACGTTTGGTACACGTGACCTCAAAATTTACAGAGTAACTATGTGGCTGCACAGCTCCCAACACGGCTCCCTAACGCGAGACCCATATGTATACATGAGTAGCAAACTCTAGCAAGTTGTCTGGCTATATGTGGTAAACAGACTGCAGCGATTGATGCGGCACATTCGTATTGTGCCTGTCTTGCCTCCGACATCGTCTGGCCACTCAGCACCTCAGCTCGTTCACGTGAGCCGCCTCAAGCCATACCACACACGGGATTCAACAACTGTTGCTACTCCCTTATACCAGACATCGGTTGGCGCTTCTGTGGCCGGGGAGTGGTCAGAGACTTTGGCCAACTTCCCTAGAAACTGACAGGAAGCATCGCCGCATATCCAGGTGTCCAATCCCTCCATAACTGGGTATGTGCTCCTGTAGATAGACGCTGGTCGGGGACCAATGGAAAGACGAGAAAAGAGACGAAGTCCGAGTTTCGACTGGGCAGGCTGCGTGCAGTCAACTTGCCTTTGTGTCAGTGACTACGGTGTCTGCTTTGTGAATACACCCTCTTCCGATATTATATCTCTTCGGTGTCACGTGACAGCATTTTCACTTTCTATTTCAGAAAATTAGCACAAAGAGGAATACCGTTAAGGTGCAAATAAAAGAACTAGCACCGTGGCCCGCCTAACCGAGGAAGTGGATAAAAATATACCGGAATACTCATATGGTTAGCGAACGGGTTCTTTCGTTATCATGTTCATCAGTATCATCCTCATCATCGTCATCGTCAGCCTACGCGGATTCCTTGCAGGCCAAAAGAAGGCCCCTCCCATTCACGTCCAGCCGCTCCTGTCCTGCGCTGCTCGAGTCCAATGTTTACCCCCGAATCGTGTCATTAGCCCTTCCCGTCCTGTATACCCCTCTCTCGGTGTACAATCTGTTACCCTAATTGTCTACTGGTTGTCGGCTTGTCTCACTACATGGCCAGTCCCCGATTCTTTGTGTTTATTTGAACCATGCTATCCTCCCCTTTAGTTTGTTCTCTGATCCAGGAAGCTCGTTTACTGTCCCTGAGTGTTATTCCTAACATTATGCATTCATTGGCTAGTTGAATCCGAAGGTTGCTTTCGTGCTGTTAACTAAGGTCTCAATTTTCGGCTCTGTATGTTCTCCCCGGCAGTAGTCACTCATTGTAGATTTTCATTTTGAGTGACAGAGGTAGCTTACTTATAATTTGGGAGGGTTGCCGAGTGTTCCCCACCCCATACCTGTTTTTACCTGATTTCTCTCTCGTGGTTGGGGCCAGTACTAGCCATCTCTTTGGGGTAGTTATAGTCTGGTATTGCTTCTAGCGTTTCGTTTCCTAAGCTGAAGAGGGCGTTTGGGCATGACAATTCCTCACTACTTTAAAATTATTCCTGTTTATTTTCATCCCCACAGCCGTGCTTTCTCATTCTAGTTTATCAAGCATTATTTGCATGCATTCTTCAATCTCACTCCGCAAGACTATGTCGTCCACAAACCTCAAATGGCTGAAGTATTCCACAGATACCTCTAATTCTATGCCTTACCTATCAAGCTTTCCAAACAGCCTCTTCAGACATGATGGGAATCGTTTTGGCGAGATGATATCCACCTGTACTACTCCCTTTCGGATCGGAAATCCATCGTTTTGCTTGGGGAGATAAGCGGCCTTGCATTCTTTATATATGTCTTCCAGAAATCTTAAGTACGTTCCACCTTTTCCCTGGTCTTTTTTCGCGTCGAGTACGCCTTCGGTGAGTATGGAACTAAAGGCTTTTTCACAAATTAGAACAGCCATGTAAAGAGGTTTTGTGTACTCTGCATATTTTCCTGTCACCTAATTAACGACATAGATGTGGTCCATGGTTGAGTACTCTTTACTGAACCCCACCTGCTCTTTCGGTTGTTGGGAATGTAGGCAATAAACTTTACGCCTTACTATGACTTCGGTAAACATATTTTAATGAACTGAGTGGGCTGGTGTATCTGTAATTCTTGAGGTCTTTGGGATCTCCCCTCTCATGAATCTGAATGTGAGGGTTTCTCCAGGCCACGGGAAAATTGTGCGTTTTGAAGCTTTTAGAAAATAGTACAGCAAAATTTTCCAGTACAATATCTCCTACCTCCTTCAGAACATCCTCGCTTATGCCGCATTACCTTTAGCTTTCCCTATATCTTTGCCTTTGACGGTTTCTCAAGCTTCCTCTGTAGTGATCGATGGGACCTTGCAAGTTGAGCTTGTACCCTGAGTAGTTTACACTGGTCTAACATCTCTGACATTCATTCTGATGTGTAATCGTTCTGCGACCTTGATTATCTCGTCCAAGTTCTGCGTAATGTTACCCTACTCGTCTCTGAGAGCGTACATCCTGTCTTTCTCTATCGGAAACCCCAGCGGCGCTGGAGCTCCGCTTTCAGCAAATGCCTGATTGTGGGACTACCTAACGCGGAAATACGCCGGACGCGGAAACGCTGGAGCGCGCCGGACCCTGGGCGCTGGAACACGCCGGACGCGGAAACGCGTGGATCCGGCGCGCGCTGGCACGTGACGCAGGAACACGCCGGATACCACGCCGTCTCCAGCGTATAGCGTGGCCGGTGCTCGTGCTAGCCCTTTTTCTTTAATAGCCGTGTAATTAAAGACCCGCAATGGCTGTTAACGAGACATACAGAATTCATTTCTTCGGGGAAACCTAAGTAGCGCTACAAAATTTAGCTAGACTCATTTGGGCACTTTTGAGCTGATTTCGCCCTGCTGAATGCATTATTTTATCATCGCGTTGCGTCAGTAGCGCTCAATCTGTTCATAAAAGCAAATTTACTCTCCCGGATAAAAGAAAATATTAAACGAGCATCGACAGTAACCGTTCGAAAATTAAATTCGTTCCTTATAGTTTTTAGGGCCATTAAAACACAAGTAAACACATATTTCTTGAACCTCTTTTATTTTAACAGCAAAACGTGAGAATTAAAATAGAAAGTCAATCCTTAGCTGGATTAGTTACCTTGGTTAAACTTGATCCGTTGACAATGCATTCGTACAGCAAGGCTTGGAAGGGTATCCTGTGATGAAAAGCGCACGTCTCCGTGGTGCAGCACTATCACGAAGAGTACGCGCGTACGATACCTGCCCAAGTCATGCAGGGGTCTTTCCAATTTCAGTCGATTGTCGAAGCACATCGCACGTATTCCAAATCACGCTGCCTCCGAGAGTCGTCGTATCCACTCGCATCAAAGTGCCAATAATCCCAAGCACCACGGTGTGTCGTCGCTAGAGGAGTCGTCACTTCGAGATGCTTGGAATCCGGACCACTGTTCTTGCTTCTACCACAGCTTTCGTAGCTTCACATGTTGCTGCTGGCACTTCCCGGAGACATAAGATGCACGTTTTTACCAAAAAGTTACGCGCAACTTCAACTAGGCACAGCGGCGGTGTGAAATGTGGACGGGCCGCTCAGCCACGCAGCCACCTACGAATTTTCACCGAAAGGCGAAAAGCAGGGAGGAACGAAGTGCTCGCCGGCCGATCACGAGAGCTTGTTCCGCGCCGCGACCCCTCCGCACCCCTCTCGATTCTCCGTATTGTGGGCTCCCCCGTCCCGCGAGTGCTGTCGCGCGACAGGTTTTCGTCAGTGACGGTGCATCCCCGGACTTTCTTCCGAGCGGCCCTGCTGAAGCGAAGGCGCGCATTTTATTTCTTTCTGCAATTATTCTTTTTTAACACATCTTGTGTAATGGGTTCACTGGCGCCATTTCTTTTTCTTTTAACACCGGTAGCGGCAACTGGTTAGCAGGTTTTAAAATCTTATTTTCACTATTTAAGCTTGATTGGACACATGGTTCGCGTTAAAATAAACAGGTTGCTCGCTAAAAAAATAATACAACAACACGCAGATGGAGACAATGGGGATCTCAACAGTCCAAAAATACATGTCACAACGTGAACTGCAATAATTACACCACGACCTCAAAAAGCAAGTCTTGCTTGCCCTTTATGCGTCCGTTTTGCCAACGGGCTACACTTATTGCCTGATTCTTTCATTGAAGGTTGTCGAAGGTACAATATATGCAATTGCAATTCACTCAAACAACCCTAGGAATTTGTGAAGGGCTTTATTTATCCATTAGTTTGGTTAGAGGGCTGCGCTTAGATGTTCCAACATTACCGTGATCTGCGATAAGTTGCGTTGTTAACTGGAAATTTGTAGCGAAGGTTTTTTCCAACACGACCGGAATGCTAATGGAAGCAATACAACAAACTTTCATTATGACAGACGCTTGCAATGCAATTGAACGACATGATCATCACTCGTACGAAGCATTGTTTCCGCGAAGCGTAGGCTAAAAAAGTGGGATTTTGTGGCACCGCAGGGGCCGCAAACGCCAAGTTTCGGAGCACCTGCGTCGATCGCGGCGCTGGATTACAACCAGTTGACCACGTAACCGGCGCGAGGCATTGCTGTGTCCTGCCAAGCAGCGGCACCGTGAGAACGCAATGACCCGTTCGCCCTATCTGAATCCCAGTCTCCAAAGGCAACGTCCCCGTGTTATTCGATGCTTTCCAGCAACCTCCCCGCGTTGATGTCTTCCAGCAAGGCGTTTTACAGTGTATTCCGTTCTTTCCGGCGTGTTCCATTGCTCTCCTAATGCTGGAAAACCCTGGATTTTCCGACGGGGTTGCTGATGGCTGGCTATTAGTTTTTTTTTCAAGCTTCGCCTTATTTGCAGCGTTTCCGCGATAACGGCCATCTTATATTCAAGAAAGTCGCCTGTTTTACTTGTGTTGATTAATTTGGAAATCTCGGATAATTCAATCCGCTCCCCCGTACTTGACACTTTCGGGTTCTTACGTGGGTATTTAGTTCCTCCGTTTTCTTAGCGTTCATGTTTGGGTTTGTTCCCTACATGTTGCCTCTCCACAGCGGCTGCTGATTCACTGAGTGCCGATGTTGGGTAGTCATTTAGTTTGTCTACACTGGCCTCGTTCTGCTCGTTAAGGAGCGTAATTTTTTTTAAGTGTGCTTTAAGCTCATGCGATCTGGCACTCACTGTTTCCATGCGGGGTTCCTTAGTTTTCGCGAGTTTTCCACTTTCTCTTTGGAGATTGTGCCCTAGCTTGCTTCTCACCAGCCTATGATCACTGCTGCAAATCATAGAACATCTACGTGTTACATGATGCCTGGGTTAATTATAACGTAAAATGAATGAAGTCAATTTTGTTTCTTGTTGTACTATGGGAATGTTTCCATGCCCCTTTTCCATTCTTTAATTTGTAGAAGAATGTGTTCACCAACCTCAGGTTACTTCTCTTTGAAAATCCCACCATTGTATCTCCTCGACTGTTGGGATTGTCTATTCCGAAGTTTCGCACTAACGTTTCTTCAATTTGCTTCTTACTAACCTTTTCGTTACGGTCAGCTACCTGAATAATAAACTACAATGTTGCCTTCTTCTGATTCTACATCCTCGTAGAAGCTATCTACGGCTTCATCATCACAGCTGGTTGTTGTCGCCTAGCCCTGTACTATCTTCAACACATGTCGCTTGTGCAGCTTGATCACGACAGCCGCGATTCTCTCGGAAATGCTGGAAAACGTTTCCGCGTTTTCTGCTATTTCTCTGGGGATTAAAATCCCACCAGGTGTTCTTTCTTGTCTTGGGGACAGCACAGAACATGCCCGCGAGTGAGCTCTCTGAAATCTTTTTCTGTACTGCTTCGCTTAACCCTATTATATCCCAGCTAATGCCCGAGAGGTCCTATAGTAGTACACCTAAGCATCCCTCACTAGACAAGATGAGTGCGCTGAAAGTTGCCAGGGTCAATTTCCAAAGGTGGTCTGTCCGAACCCAGTGATGTTTAGCACCGTCTGCTCTATCGCTATTGTGTCCACCGCAATGCCCAGGTGTTCTATAGCGGGTGGGGACTCAAAGCCAAGACTTGAGGTGGTCAGTCCTGGCAGGTGGCGGCCAACTGCCACACCAGGGCTGCGAGGTCCTTCTCTGGTGAGGCAGTGCTGTTTATGTCCACAAGCACCTTCCTGGCTTGGTTGAACTTCTCTAGTATAGCCCCTTTGGTTGCCGGGATAATGGTTGCTCCCGGAGCAGGCAGCACTCCATACCTGCATGGGTTGGGTAGAGACAGCTTGGCGAAAAAGAGCGAGAACGGGAAAAAAGTTTGCCTTGGACGACGTTGCCACGCACACCTGCAGTGATATTAGGAAATCAGTTGTAGATTTTGCGTTTTAAACGCGCGTTTCTGAAAAAATTAGCTGAGACGCTGGCGTACTGATGAGATACAGTATCGTCTGGCAATTGAAAAGGTAAGTCACTGCCACGCTCGATTGTATTGCTTCAAAAAAATCGGTACTTTGAAGCTACTCTGGTAAAAATTGCCGCTGAAGATGTGTTCGTGTCATTCCTCACCTCTTTAAAACTACACTAAGCCGAGAAACTGTTCACCGTGCGCTGTGCCAACAACGGTGACATTTTTGAGGGGATACGCAAAAGTAAGGCAACCCTGTACTTTCTAAAGTTCGGGAACAGAACAACGATTGGGGTGCAGACTCATTTATCATATTTTCTGTATTAAAACAATTTACATACCTCGATATCCTTCGCTGGGGTGGTCAAGGGAAGTGGTTCTACCTTTCTGTGCGCCTGGGGGCATTCGACTATGTATTCAAATTTCAGCGGTGCTGCCTGTGTGACCCAGGGTTCTCGTCTTATGGTTCGCCAGGTATGCGCGCGGCGTTTCTGACGTAGCGTTAAACTTTGAGTTTTTTGCCCTCCGTAACTCAGTGTCAAATGTCGCGGAAGGTCTACTTTAACTTTGCTAACTATCGTTGACCCCTGTCTATAGAATATTTTCTTCTTAATAAATTCAACCTCGCTGGCTGGGCCGGTATGCCTTGTGGTTACTGCGGGCTGTTTATGTCGCGCTTCGACGCGTGCTCTTACTATACTGCCTATCTTTGTTTCCAAGTGCCTGTGGGATGCAGTGGAAGGGGCTTTTTTACATATTTCAACTGTTTAAAGGCCCCACCGGGTGAATTCTTGCTTAGTCAGGAATTTTGCACAGGCGGCATCGCCACATTTTGCTGCTGTGATTGTAGTGTTTGAATTTGAAATTTTCTCTTTGACTTCGCAAAAATGCGTCGAGTGAACTAATTTAACTGGACAAACTACCTGAACAGTCAGGGGATAACCCGAGAATGGCCTTTAAGTGGTCACCGTGCCACGGAATTTAGCTAGTATTGTTTTACTCGCCTTGACAGCAGGTCTGACTCACCGTGGCCATCCCCCTGCCCAAAGAAGAGAACGTCTACATTTGTAAAACTGTTGGCGGTAGGATGCTCAAATTGGGTACAAAGGTGCTCCAGAACTTTATGGAAGAGGAGAACGGGTTGCTGGTACTATATAAAATAAATAAACTGAGAACTTGGTCGCGCAGAGGGTAGAAGAAAAAGAGAGCCCGTTTTCTTGTGCAGTCGAAAGGGCCCACTATTTATTCCTACAACACCGAAATAAGTAAAGCATGTCCGAAAAATCTGTTTCGTTATATAAGTGCCTTTACTGATGCCTCTAAATTTATGAGTGGCACGGCGTTGATGCCCTTGTTGCATAGAGAGAAAGAATTTACTTTTTGCCTCTTCAAATTTGAGAGAGAAAAAAGACAGACACGTCCATCTATTAAAAAAAAACTCCCTCCACCTCCCCGAAGGGGATCATGCGGAAATGCGAATGCATTGGGTGCACCGATGAGTGCGCTGCGGCAAGCAGTAACGGAGAGAGGCCTGCACTCCACTGCATTTATATACATTTTCCGAGAGCAGCGAGCGGAGAGAGGGTACGCGGTGGGAGAGAGAGACCCGCGCAACACGCCCGCCCTGCGCGCGAGCTCTCTCTCCTGCCGAGCTCCGCGATGCAAGCGCCCTCACACGCCCGAGCGCGCTACTCCTCTCCACTCACTCTCCGCTACTCCACCCGAGCTCCGCGATGCGAGCGCCCTCACACGCCGAGCGCGCTCCACCTCTCCCCTTGCCCTCCGCTACTCCCGCCCGAGCTATCACATGCTCCGGTTGCTAGGCGTGCCACATCTGTTGCTAGGGGCGAGGAGGAGCGCGGAGAGATAACACCTTCGGGCGCACGCCGACGGAGCATGACAACCCCCGACTAAGAAATGCATTCGAATTTACGATGACGACGACGACGAAGGCAGAACTACGAGGCGCGCGCTCACGTGCGCTCGCGCTGGAGGAATGCAGGCGCACGCCGGCCAACGGAGCAAGACAACCCCCGGCTAATAAATGCATTCGCATTTAAAAAGCTGCGCGTGTATCCTAGGGCTTGTGCCAACGTTCCACGTCCCCAGACACTGCTGCTCCTCTCCGGGCTCGAAGAATCAAGTCCTTGTAAATCCCAAAGTCGGAGCTGGCAAGAGCTGAGCTGCCTCCCATAGCGCTATCGTATTTGTGGTGGTATTCACTGAAGGCGCAATGACAGGGCACGTTCATGTTGGTTGAAATAGGTTGGATGGGAGGGAACATTTCCGATAACCGGAACTTGTTTGGGTAACTGTTTGTGTATTCATCTAAGTGCTGAGCTTCCACGCCGGAGAGATTCTTCACCGGGTTGGGGAATACGGATTGTGCACCTCAAATTGCAAATGCAGTTATGCTGATGTATGGATGCAATTTATTTTCGACATTCGTAATTTTCGAAACGAAGCGGTCAACGCGCAACAATTTGACGTTGTATCGGTTTAAAACTGAAGTTTTCGTGACCTTATTTTGAATGGTGTAGTTTTTTTGCAAACATAACATTGCCGTTTCGCGTTATGGAAATTTGTTTACAAGAAAAAAGGGTGACGTACATAAGTTCCCCGAAGAACTGCGTCATGTCAGTCGCCTCCTTCATCGGGTTTGTAATATAACGTTGACCAAAGAACGGCCGGCCATGCATAAAAATTTCAAATTCGTTGCATTTACAAATATTTTAGAGGCACGTGTCTTTCGTTATTTACGCCTGGAAACGTCTTGAATTTATCATGGGATCAGTCAGGCGTTGGCCGGAGGTGTTGCGAAGAGGTACAGATGTATCCACAGCTGTCTGGAGTTGTTTCCCAAAATATTTTTTGAATGCCTGAACAGGCAGAACGCGGTTACAAAAGTTGTTTTGAGACTGTTGGAAACGTCGAAAAATTTAAATTAGCAGAAAACTCAGAGCCGACATATTCTGTTTCTTCGCGAAAGTTGATGCTGAGAAGATGTCAGCGCACTTTGCTCTTTTGGAGGAAAAATGGCCCTTGGATGAGTGTTCCAGCATATAATAATATCAAAACTGACACCGTACATACTGTATATTGTCAGCCAAGAAGAAGAAATCTTTAGCCGCGGTCTTCAGACGCCAAGTGAAGGCGCTACTACGCAATTTTTCCCAAAACCAAGAATTGCAGACAAAATGGCTCTGTGAGGCATTAGCAGTAAAAACATGGCATTTTGTGCGGTATCGTGTAGGTTTCGCAACTCTACTACTTGCCAATATTCTTTGACCTCAATTTTTCTCCAAGTCAGCAAACAATACAACCACTAATACGAATTGAGGCTTATGTATGCATGATTGAAATAGTGCCTCGCGCCACGAACATATTCTGACTGACTGAATGTACATGTGATAACATCTCAGAAGCAGGTCACAATCATTCGGACCCCGGCCCACTCTGCTCTTCGCGGCAACCAGATGGCACACGTCCTGTCCCGAGAACTCGCCCACCGGACACTGCAAGAAGAGTCGGACCGAACCTGGCAACTGCTCCTCACATACGCCGACATCACCGAACATTATCGACTAGCGAGACAACTCTATCCCCCAGTCACCGATCAGGCCACGAAAGAACAGGAAGTCATCCTGAGACAACTACAGACTAATACCTACCCCCACCCAACACGACTACACGCCATCCACCTTACTCTTTACGATCCCCTATGTACTCACTGCCAAGCATCAGGCACGCTGTACCATATTGTCTGGGAATGTCAACTGAAGCCAGATCTTCCCAGGAAGGGTTTGACGTTGTGGGTCGTCTGTTTTGGTGGGCTGTAAATATTGAGCACGTTTAGAGGCTGCTGTCCCTTCTTTACTGGCAATGGAGAGATGAATACGTGCAGTATATTTGTGTTAGTTATTTTGCTAGCGGATGGTCATATGTTTCGGTTGACGAGTGCAGCTAGCTGCGGGTGATCGGGGTGTCTGTACTCTTTATAGTTGATAAGTTTAGTGTTGGACCCTGTCTTCTGTGAGGCTATGGCCTCGGGTTGTTTATCTAGCGTGGACAAGTGGGCTTGGAGTTTGCTTCTCTTGGCTCTGTAGCCTCTGCAGTTCCATTGCAATATGGTGATGTGTCTAGAAGTAGGCATCTTGCTCGATATCTATTGGTACAGGGGTCGTGGTCGCCTGCTCGGTTTAGTTGCTTGCCGATGCCTTCATGCTCGTCAGACTTCCAAATAGTTTCGCTCGCTGGGCCGTAATGTATTCTTTTAGTGTGGCGTTGAGTGACTGAAGCATTTCTTGTTTGAGTGCTTGCATGTCTACACTGCCCATGTTGTCGTCGGACTTGGGGTTAGTTGCCGGCTGCCTCGTGTTTCTGCGCCTAAGTGGTGGCTGGTTCTGTTCTGTCTCCATGGCGTTGCTGGTTGTTCGCTTCGCTATCAGCGCTCTAAGGCTACTGTTCTGTGCCCTCAGTTGGGCGTTTTTGCTTCTAAGTAGCGCTATGTCGGCTCGCATATTTTGCATCTCTTTTAGAATAAGATCCAGTTTTGTGCCCTGAGATGTAGGTGATCTAGTATGTAGAGGAGGAAGGGTGAAGTTGGGAGCGAAAAGGCCTTGGGTACGCGCCTTTGCTGGTGTTGCCGTTGTTGCAGTGCCGGTCAGTTCTATGGAGAACTGTTGCCCCAGTGGCGGCAGTTGTTTCCCTTGTGTCGTCTTCTCGGGCGGTTTGGTAGGCTTGTGGTTGCGGTTCCCCTCCGTTTCGTGTGGTTTTTCTTGGTTGGTGGTGCTCTGTTGACTGTTGGTTGGTACCTTCGGCATCTCGCCTTTCGTGTGTTAAAGAATAAAATAAACCGTCGGGTACGGGTTGCCCTGGAGGTGTTGCCGAATACGTTAATTGGGCCGTGCGAAGGCAGCGCGTAATGGACGCGACGCTGCACCAAAATAGGCCCAAATGAACCGTAGCTAAAGCAGACGACAAATTCGTACCGTCGCCGCCACATCCAGTGAGGAGGCAGTTCTGCGCAGGGAACGCTGGGTAAATTCGCCGCGCCATCTACAGTGTGCTCCATAAGTGAAACTCTCCGCCCCTTCCCTCCTCTCCCGCCCGCGCCGCGTTAGGAGTTTGTAGTCCCACACGCCACAAAAGAACTGTAAACTGGTAGAGGTAGAAAGCGGTGCTTTAAAATAAACAAATGATGTTCGCGACGTCAGAAGGAAAAATGATATCGACTTGGCTTGTAAATCCAAATCTAGATATTGTGCGGACGCAGTCGGGCAAGTGATGTTTACAGCCTAGGTCATCAGAGTCAGAATTACGCTAAACCTTGAAAGAAAAGTGAGAAAACCAGCAAAGCAAGACACAATGAATCTTGCTTGTAATAAAAAAAGGCGCAAAAAGTTTATAGCATGAGAAGAAAAAGCGATCTCAATCGGAATGAGGGACGACAGTATGGACACACTCAGTGGGACCTCCTCCTATAGTTTCTGGCAGCACTAGCGTAAGAGCACTAACACCAAACCTCGAAGGTGAAGTGAATAAACAAGCGAAAGAAAGCGTCATAAAACTTGGTTTTTAGTAAGCAACAATGCGAGGAAATTTCAGGGGTTGAGAACAAATCACGGTCTGAATAGGAGTCAGAGATGGTAGCATGGACACACGGTGTGTCACCTTCTACGATAATCTCTGCCTGCACTTGCAGGAAGAGCACTATCCCTAGAAAAGAAGGAAAGGAAATAGTCTTAGGGAACTTGTTACAAGTTATTACAAAACGCAGAAATTTAAAATATTCGCTAACAATGGAGAAAGTTGAAGTTGTCCAGCTGTACAATTTATAAACAGAAGAATGGTTCGAAACATTCGCACCTTGACCATTGCACGTGGACATGCCGACAGCCATACGCTCCAATGCATACCAAATATGACAAAGCCCTCAATTAACAAGGCTATCAGGACGACGACGCTTACCGACGTACCATCAGTACGCACCCACCGTTACACCACACCCTAACGCTCCTGAAACTCTTGAAGTGCAAAGGGGCGCTGCCTGGCACAAAAACGTACGGCGAACAGGGGGCATTAACAAGAACAAACCAGGTGAGGGGCCTCACCTCGCATCACTTGCAGTTCACCTCGTTTGTTCCTGTGTAATCCCTCCTGTTGGCCGCACGTTTTCGTGTCAGGCAGCGCACCTCCGCACTTCAAGATGTTAAAGCCCCAACTAGCTCATACCTTGGGTGTGGGCTAGTTGATCCTAAAACTCGCTGAGAACGATGTCTGTCTTAAATTCTAGCTATATGTCCAATGCAATAATACAGTGGCACTGATAGACGCTGGAACCGACTGCTCAGTGACGAGTGGATTGTTCGTGTCCATGGCAAAAGCAGGACCAATTGAACCGCTCCACACATGTGCAGAGCCGGGGGCCACGCCGCCATGCCAAGTAGAACGTATACGTCGAGAATCATTATAACTGACCCGCGCTCTCTTCAGCGTTTAATTTTGGTCGAAAGCGTGCCTCGAACGCGGTAGTTACGTCGCAAGAGGGATGGTCGCTTGCAGGAAGGAAAATTATAAGTCGCGGCCGCTATATTCCTGAGGTGTATCATTATTTGTGCATGGGCGCACGCATTCCATTTCTCACAGAATTTAAAAGAGCTACAGTTGTGATCACGGTTCCCGAACATGAAAGCAATCGTTGCCACGTCTGCACATCTTCGCCTTGCTCTCGCAAGGCACACACGGACGTTAAGGGATTCCCTACACCACTACGTCAACTGGTTTTTGTCTACGTCTAAGAGAATCCGTACACCACTTTCGCACAACCACAGTATCATCCTATATGCATGCGATCTACCCCACCTCATCGCGTGGCTTCAAACAAATGTTAGGCCTCCAGAAGTGAAGAAGGGCTCGGCAGCCACATCATGCAGTCATCGAATAACATAAAATTGTGCAACCCCAGTTGTGCTTGGTAAAAACCAAGGTGGTGGACGGAACGTCTGGGCTTACTACTTCAAATGAGTAAAAAAAAGCCAGACAGACGTGTAACTACACTTAATAACCGAGAACGCCCTCACCCACGTCTCCAGTGTGAAGCACGTCTCTTTGATAGACCTCGAAAACATGCACCGGTAAATAGAAGCGTACAACAGAGACCGCGAGACGATGCTTTCTTATGACCGGATAGACTATGTCCATAGTGCATGCAGAGTGCATGGGACCAGAAGATTAGAGCTCTATTCATATGGACGCGAAACCACCCGTCGCGCGAGCATGGGGGTCATTCGGCGGCACCTCACCGACCCGCAGGAGAGGACGAGTAACCGCATGAGAGCTGCGAAGTCACGCATCAGCCGCTCCGTCGACGTGTGTTGGTAGACATGTGTGTATAAAGTTCGCCATCCTTTTAAATTTGTTTTTGACCGTTTTGGGGGAGTTATTTTCGATTGCCTAAATGCAATAACCAGGACCCTAGATTTGCCTTAAAAAATCCACTTGCCTTACCTCATTCGTTGCTACGAATGCTTGCAGGCCAATTTTGACATCATGAAAAATGTATTTCAAATTATCACCGTTAAATCCTATCAAAATAGGGGAACTTGATAGACAAAAAGGCACTTCGAACCATTTATTTCTCGGTAACTTGATGTCCCACCTTAATGTTAGGTATGGACTGCTTCACACAGGCGTAAAAAAAAGAAATTTCAGCGCTGCCTTGCTGGTGACGTTGGAGTCGAACGTGTGCTGTAGAATAAAAGGTAATGTACTCTGGCACCCTTCGTTTACAGTGTAAGAAATTCTGGTCAAACGCTCACTGAAAAAATAAAGACCGTGACGTCTCACCAAGATTAGACCCAGGGGCCTTCAAAATAGAAGGCCAGCACGCAACCTCTCGGCCACGCCAGGAGACATAGAGGATGCCATGAATTCGGTGTAGTCAGCTAGGTTACCAACTAATATTGTCGGATTTGTTTTGGTTTGGCCGTATTTATTAAATTTGGGCAAGGATAACGCTTATTTCTTATGCAGCAATCGCGGAGGCGGGGCCAATTATGCCAGTACTACAAGCGATGTAAAAAAAGCTCCCTTATTTAGGTGAAGAAAAGCTATAGCACATCCCCGGTCTCCTCTACGCAAGCCACGGTAGCCACGAATGGAATGGATTGCGCCGCCAGAATTCTGGCGGTGATAACGCTTGCTCGTCACTGACCGATCTTGCCGACAAACCCCTGTATGCTAACACTACAAGCAATGTAGCCAGAAATGCCTTATTTAACTCACAAAAGGAGATCGCAAATCCCCTATCTCACCGATGAAAGCTAAACAAGCCACGGATAAATGAGCGCTTTAGAACTGAAATAGCTTGCAATTAGTCTCAAGGCAGCCAATCACCGCAGGTTAAATAGAAATTAATTGTTTTCTGCTGAAAGGAATGACCCCAAACCACGTGACGGGCAGGAAACCCGGACCCTGGTGCATGCATTCCGATGCTTTCTCGTGCTGCGTCGATGCCGACACTTGGCGAGCATAGATATCAGCGCCGCTGGCGCGTCAGCTCGCGTCGCGATTCATTTTTGGCGACGCGCGCTGACGCCCGTCGACGAGGGACGACGTCGGTGCGTGAAAACACTGAAAGTACGCTGCATGTGATTGGGCCCTAATAAATACCGTGCCGAGCGATCTTAAGTAGAACACCGGCCTTGTCCATCTCAACGACGTTTTTGTATTCGCCCAGAGCATGGACGAGTGCATTGCAAGATTTGAACCGTTCCTCGTCACTATTCAAACATTGCAATAACGCTGAAGCCTTGGAATTTCGCCTTTTGCGCCCCTTTCAGGCAATTAAAGTTTTTGGGCCGAGGCCTCAGAACCAAGAGAGTGGTGCTTGATTCTACGAAAACTTCAGCAGTTGCCAACGTCCAGAAACAGCGTGCCCGTTACGAATCTCCACTTCAAAATATACGTGGCGCATACAAGCCACATATATAATGCCAGCGAAGACAATGTCACTCCATTCTTATCTTTTCCACCATCCCATACCCAAGTACTATGGCGGACCAGCTGTGAGGCATCGGGCGACTTTCAGGATAAGGGGCACACACATTGGCGAATTGCAAGGGTCACCTCGTGCTCTACATTCTTCGCCCTATGCTTTTCGTCTCTGATAAAACATATGCGATCAAGCTGGGCCGATCCTCCCAAGAATCAACGGGCCGACGTCTGGTCAGGGTTGCTTGACCACATTTTCCTCCTCTGCAAAGCCCGCCATCTCCAGGTAAAAAACAATAACGTCGCGTTGCCGACTTGGGGACATAAAAAAGTTATTTTCTGTCGAATATAAAACTGGGCTTTTGTTGGACATTTCGTCTCTGTGTACTTTGTGTCTCAGTGGATATTCATCTCGGTCGTATATTGTGCAACTGTTCATTATTCGACTAGTTCGATATTAGGACTCAATTAGATCTTCTGTTTTGATTGGTCTTTTGCCTCGTTCGATATTCTCTCTCAATTGGACCTTCTCTATCACTGATGCTTTAGTTTCGCTGTATACCCAGGATGTATTTGATCTTCAGTCCTGATGGATCTGTCAGGACGTCGGATATACAGTCTTTTAGATGCGGGGCATCTTGTAGTCGGGGCTATGTCCTTCCTTCCACAGTGCGGCGTCCACACCCCCACTGCGCATGCCTGGCCAGCCACCGCTGATGATTCTGGCAGGATGCCCCTAGGGATTGGCCAACCAAAGAATCCATCACGAGATAGCTTCGCGTTCAACCACCGCCATCTTGCCGCTCACCCTCGGACCTTATGTATTGAGCATCCAACAACCCCCAAACAGAGGCACACCGCAGGGCTCCATCTTGTCTCCAACGCTTTTCAATCTTTCCATGAAGGATCTGCCTTAAATGCTCGACCGCATACCTGGCGTTAAACATGAAATTTATGCAGACGACATAACAATATGGACCAAGGAAGGATCCCCGGCTGAAATAGAGCAGGCGCTACAAGAAGCTGCTGGTGCAACCGCAAGATACGCGACCCGGGGGGCCTCTCTTGCTCACCCGAAAAATCCGAATTCTTGGTGGTCACGAAGCACACGACGCATCAGAAACAAGAAGTGCACATCACCATAGAAGGCAGACCAATTCTCCAACGCTCTCAGATCACGGTTCTCAGTCTCACAATCCACAGTAATGCCAAAGCAACTATGACCATACGGAAGCTGCTAGATCAAGGGACACAGGTGATACATATGCTACGCAGCATAGCACAGGTGAATGCGAGAGGACGACCTTGTGCGACTCAGCGCAGCGCTCATCGACTCCCATATATTGTATCACCTCCCATATCAAAATCCCACGAAGACGGAACTCGAACGCATAAATGTAGTTCGAAGGAAGGCCTTAAAACAAGCACTAGGAGTGCCGCAATATACATCGACGCAAGCGTTCCAGGCCACCGGAGTCACCAACACACTGGAGGAACTCCTAAGTGTGCATCGCCTAGGACAGTTTCACCGACTCCATAGCACCGACCAAGGCAGGGCCATCCTGCAGGATCTTGGCTACTCTGCGGACCCACCATCATCCGCATCGCAGAGAAAAAAGATGCCTCTCCCTTGAACACCGAGCACGCATCACCATCGCTCCAATGCCAAAAAACATGGACCCCGACCGGCATGCTGAACGGTGCCACATCAGGACCAACGTCCTCTCTAAAACGCTGCAGCGCCTCGGCCCCGTCAAGCACGTTTACTACGTTGACGCACATCCTGGGGAAGATGACGGAGGCATCACGGCTGTCGTCGGAGCCTCAACTACGAATACAGTCACGCCTGAACCAGATGTACATGATATAGACGACATAGAAACTCGATTCATTACACGACCCATATACGCCGCTACCCATATAGTTCGTCCGCAAACAACCATCATCATCATCACTGATTCGCAAGCTGCCTGCAGACAATTGATCAGAAATGATCTGCACCACCGCACAGCCCGCCTCATCAAAAACGCGCTCGACTACAAACCCACACGTTCCACATTATTTGGACTCCTGGGCACGAGGGTTTGGCAGGAAATGAGCGGGCACATACGCTCGCCCGAGCAACTATTTACCGGGCACCTGAGCAGCTCTCGTCAACCTTAAGCGGTACACAGCCGCCCTTAAGTGATGCACAGCCGTATTTTAGCCCGCGCGAATACCTCGAGTCTTTTTGCGCGCAGCGCAATGTACATCCCTCCCCCATCGTACACTCACAAGGCGGCAGTCCGTCCTCCTTTGACAGATTCAGACAAACACATTACCCACTGGACATCTCACACATAGCTTTCGAAATTTACCCGGCACCAATACTTGCTCGTTCTGCGGAGATTACCCAAACATATTCGGCCTGTGATCGACATCAAAACTTGACCCCCATCCCGAATCCAACTCTAGCATCCTGGGAGGCAAGTCTGACTGACCCCAGCGCTGCGACACAGCTCCTGCTGACGTCGAGAGCCGAGGAAGCCATGGCGACGGCTTCCCAAGACGGCGCCCTGGACTAAGGGTGCTCAGGAAAATAAAGTTTCCTTCCTTCCTTCCTTCCTGTAGGGGAACCCTGAGTACCACACCCCCGCTGCGCATGCCTGGCCAGGCACCGCTGATGATGATTGTGGCAGGATGCCCTTAGGGATTGGCCAACTAAAGAATCCATAACGAAATAGCTTCGCGTTGAACCACCGTCGTCATCTTACCGTAGGAGAACCCTAAGTAGTATGCGAGGCATTGCTCCTCTTCTCTCCGACACTCCTCTCCTCTCAGGCATTTCTCCTCTCCTCCCCGAAGCTCCCCTCCTCTCCGGGATTGCGCAACGAATGGCAACACCTGCGGTAGCCGCTGCATACACCACTGCGGGCGCCACTGTAGCTCCGCGGTATGAATGACTGATTCCGCTCCCCTGGTTCTCCTCCCGCAACGCCGCGATGAGTCAGCGTCAACGCCAGAGTCAGCGCCGCGGACAGCGGCGCGGAGAAGAGGGCTCGAGCCCCTGCCACGAAACGGCAGCGGCGACAGGCCGGTCCCGAACTTCGGGTTCGCGAAGCCGAAAGGAAACGTAAAGCCGCCAAGAAGCTGCTACTGATGCAATGAGGGCTCGCGCAGCTGAACTAATGGGAACTTGCGTCGACCCCATGGCTGCTTCGCATACTACTCAGGGTTCCCAAACAGGAAAATGGTGAATTTTGTTTACATATTGTCAGGAGTGCGTCTGCTATGAGGCGGACCCACGACGACGACTATTACGAAAGGATACTCCGCGTGGCGCGTGTAGGAGAGTTCATGGAATGGCTCGTGCTTTAGAACGCTGATTTGGCTGATCGGTGCTTCGCCTTAGACCACGTCTTTCTGGTAGCTTTCTTTGTACAGGCACAAGTTGGCTTAAATAAATTTCCATTTGTCTTTCCCCCCAGCTTCGCCTGTTGCACTTCTTGCCACGGAACAATATACTGTTTGGGTGGCTATTTTGTCTCAGTTATGACATCACTGATGGACTTGTCCGTCTTAAAGGATGCTCTGTTTCATTGGATGTTTGGTCCATCAGCACCCACTTCGCGAAAAAGTCGATGCCGAGCGTTGCCATTTGGGATTAAAAAACAGGTCCTTCAGAAATGTTCCAAAGCATGGCAAGAAGTGTTCGGCATTGCTAATATAGCTAGCATTGACGCACCTGTAACTACGTGTTGTGGGATTGTGGGCTCGCCTTAATTATCTGAGCTAATATGCCGCTATCCTGTGCCGCGCTGAGGAAGTTGACAATAATGCACCTGAAAGGGGGTCATGTAGTCGCGTGGAAGAAATGTGTAGCTCAAGCTGGACACTGAAATGAAACACAACTAAATCACGGCCCTAGCTACTCCCGGACAAAAAGCCCAGCAAGACTTTCTTGTTGGGCTGACAGCACGCCTGTGGGGCCAATAAAAAGTTCTGTCGGCACTCTATCGTCCCAATAGCCTAGTCTTCCAACAGGGAGTTTAACCTTGATGGCGTTTGGGGGGCCAATAAGAAGCTCTGTCGGCACTCTATCGTCCCAACAGCGTAGACTTGCAACAGGGAGTTTAACCGTGATGGCGTTTACCGGCTCGCCAACACGATCAGTGAACGCCAACAGACGGCTTGTTTGTAATCAGCAGCGCGAGCGCGCCATCAGACAGAACCAACAGACGCCCTGAAGGTGCTTTTTAGGGCCTAAACAGCAGCGTCTATGTCTGGCATAGACGCTAGACGTCAACGTTTGTGTTCTGATTTTTCCCTTCAATAAGTAACAGTCATACGGACGATAACATAACGATGTGAAGATATGCTTTGGCTCATACCACGGCAAGCACAATCGTTTGTTGCTGCAGCCTCGGTTGCTCTTCGTCCCCAACAATCTGAATCGGCTGTACAGCTTTCTTCGAGGGCGTGTATGCAGACGTTCTATCTTCCTTTTTTGCGCAGGCCGCCGGGGGTGGTCGTGTAAAATCATTTTCGCTCGTCGCTGCCGTTCTGCCTACCTGTTTGCTGTACCTATTACGTCGCCGCCACCGCATACTTCGGTCGCTTTCTAATAATCCTCACTTGTTACAAACTCAGAGGTTTTCGCACTGTTAGCAGTCGTTTTACACGACGGGTTTGATGCGCCTGACATGCCAGGAGTGACATCGATTGTAGTATTAGCGCGACGCTGCTTGCCTGCAAGACAGTGCCGGACAAACTAGCAGCTTGGCTTCATCATGCAGGTGTCATGCCTATGCATAACATCAAAGCGCTGCGTAGTTGTGGCGTTATGTATGATAGCACATATGCTAACGTTTGAAGCATTTTCTTGCTATCTGCGGTATTTGTATTTCATTAGAAATATTACGTAGAGTAAGACCATTTCTGCACTATCGCAACACTCTCAGTAATGAGCCCACTAGAAATGGAAGTCAATAAAAATGTACTCAAAATGCGTGAAATCTTGACCAATCGGCAAATGTTGTCATATAAAACCAACCCCTGAAGAACGTGAGCAGAAAGGTGATGGGGGAGCAGCCGAATGTGATTTTCTGGCCAGATATTGACTTGTTTTATTCGCAGAAGAATAAGTTGTATGAAGGAATTTGTGAAGCAATTTTTAAGAGAAAGGGCGGGGCAAAGAATATTTTTTGTATTGATGGCTATAGAAACCCTCACAAAATATTAATGCGAAAATGTTTTATTAAGGGATACACAAACTTTTTGACGTCATATTCGTCACGGAAATGATGCCAGTGTAATGAAGCAAGCGGCCTGTAAAGGGTGCACCTCTGTACCGAAAGGTCTTCTGACGGGGAAGCAACCTTTAGTACTAAAGAGTACGTTATACTTAAGGTGGTTCGTTTTCGGGTTTTATACTGTAACACGAAAGTGTTTTACGCCGGTATACACCAAGAGTTCACTGACGTCACATCCGTCACAGAAATGACGCTAGTACACCTTGCCGCAGTGAGCCGCTAGCAAGACGTCACTCGCGAAGCACACGCACAAGACAGCCGCCGACGAGCAAATCAAGCTCAGCAGCAGATTTCTCTGCATATTTCACTTTCCTGTCTTACCGATTCCTATGACAGAAGAATCAACCATAGTTTTTTTTGAAGGGCCACCAAAGCACTTCATCTATTGCAAAACAAGATAATGGTTATTTTTATTTTGACTTTACTATTCAAATGCAGAGATGCTGAAGTACGCGGAGGAGTGGCGTTATTCCCAATTTTGTGAAGTTGCCTATGTTGTAGTTGCCTATATGCTGAAGTTTCCCTGCTGATAATAGAAACGTAAACATCATGTGTTACACCAATATTTTTAGCCAGAGAAAGGTCTGCTTCGCACCATGAAGGCCAACGAACGGCGGAAAACATCGAAGCAGTTGAACTTTAGCTCAGGAACTCAGTTTGACATTTCACGCTCGCCGCCGCTTTCGCCGTGTTTCACATCTAAATTGGCCGATGCATTGCTGGCCATCACATCCATGTTTGAAATTTGCAGCATCTTTGAAGTGCTTTTGAGAGGAGGAAAATTTTGCCATTATTCGCCTTGCGGCGGATTTATTAATAATAATGCGAGTGTTGTCTTGGACGGGGCCAGTGACCAAGTGTATAAGTCTTTTTCAAATGACGTGTTTCACGCCATTACACAGCAGCTACTTACGCATTTCCCGGCAGAATTTGTTTACACGAAATTCGTTCCTACGCCGTTAACAACGTCCAGAAAATTTCAATTGGTGCAAAATTAGATTTTCTGCCTCCTTATTATTACTTTACGCCGAGCTCCAATGGTTAGTAACCTTTGGTCTTTATAAGCATCAATTATCCTAGCCGGCACCCTAATTTTCGAACAACCGCAAATGTTGCAACCTTGCTTGTCACGTTTCACTGCGAGTGTCATGGCGAAAAAATACGTTAACCACAATTTGCTAAGACTGTTAATCATCACGTAAAACCTCCCCAAGGAAAAACGATCTTACACATCATAATTCAATTGGAATTGAATTGGAAATCTTTATTACATTCAACGTTGTAAATTACATTAAAGTTAGTATACAGACAAGTGTCCATAGTCAACAGACTGCAACGGGACCCTGAAATTGTATGCAGCGCTGCACGAGCAGTCAAAGTACGAGGCGTCTCGTGTAAGAACAAGCGCCCTTTGCAATCTTGTAGTTGCCTATGTTGTCCGGAATTTATTTTTCGGGGCTTCGAGAGACACCTAATGTATATTGAGCGTTGTTTAATTTGTATACACCGCTGTACCATCAGCACTCCTGCTACTACTGAAATATACTCTAGAAAGTCACATATCCGTTGGCGGCAGCCATAGATGCAAGGCAGAATGGTCCTCCGTGCACGTACTGACCTAATGCAAATGAATCCTAATCATCTTTCCGGAGGAGAAGTCCACTCTTCCTTTAATGCTGCCAGTCCTCAACACTTTGACTGTTGAGTAGAGGTAGAGCTGAGGAAAGATTTGGTTTTTTATACTCTAAGTTTACCCTGTGAGAAAATCGATAAACGTGTTCACAAATACACGAAAAATTTGGCTTCGTGTACAAACTACACAGGCAGGTTAGCGGCATATTCACAAACCTCTAATTTGTGTAGGGAGCCAGGTTCGAGACAAGTTGCGGGAACGTACCGTAGTCGCACTTAACGCATTCCTGGGCAGGTCTATATGAGAAGGGCAATATTTACATTCTGTATGGCGGAGTCGTAAAATTGACAAGTGAGTTGACTTTTCCCTAGCGTACCCGCAAATTTTTTCCCCTCGCTCTAACATGGTTGCCGGTCCAGGATCGCCAGTTGGTCACACCTTCGCCTAACGCAAACTCGCATTTATTGCTTCATCTCTTTCTCGCAGTCTCTTTGCTGCCTTTCTTCCGTTCTTTGTTTAGTTCTCACTCTCTTTTTTCATGAATAGCTCCAGGCTGTAGTTGTCATAGCTACGCTGTTAATGTCCCACTCCGTCGCAGACCACGCACAATACAAGATGATAATATGGCTTAATATGTACAAACAAAAGGAATGGTGCAAGTAAAGGTAACTTTAGTTGCAAAAAACGAAATGACAGACAAAGGAAGTTATTAACTCAGATGCTTGGGCGAACTAGCGAAGCGCCTATAATAACTGCATGCTTTGAACCTTCATATACGCAATTAATCAGTGCTAGCGGCACAAATTGGACGGGCATTAAAAAAAAACTAGTAGTTATATAATGGCTCTCAGTTAGCAAGACTAATATATCCGTACAGAAAATACCGACGAAGTGCTGGTTTTTCTTTTTTCGCGTAGAATTTGCATGTAAAATGACGGATTTTTTTTACTTAACCATGTACGCGCGCTTCCTCACTGGCTAAGCGGGAGCGCAGAGAATCAGAGAGACAAGAAAACATGGGCGAAATGGGCAAGTGGGGGTATTAGTACTGGAGAAAGTCTTAGTTTAGTGCTTAGGGGAGGTAGGTCCCGGTTATAATGTACACATTTACAGAAAGACAATATTTCAGCGTTAAAATTTGGAACCGAGCACGAGTTTGGCGCACCATTTTCACTCACGCACAAGGGCAAAAGTGTAGCGGGGTTCCTGTCAGTGTGAGCGCAACCTTCTGAAGTTGTCGTAGACCGTACGAGGTATGTCAGGATAGATCAGGTTAGCTTAGCCTAATGCGAAATTACGGTTTCTCCTTAAATTTCAAGGACATTCTTCAGTCTTTTGTGTTACCCTTTGAAATTTTCACCACACGCCAGTAACTGTAGCATATCTGTCCTTAACTCCTTTTACACATAGCCTGTTTAGAAATGTGCTTAGGAGAAGACAGCTGAGCAAGGGGTTGCCGTAAGGAAGTTTTTGCCGTAAGGAAGTTTTTCTTCAGTCTGTTTGTAACACTGAAGGAGGAGATTTGCATCAGAGCCAAAGAATCTCGGGCTAGGGATGGTTTGTGCAGGGCGAAGCAAATGACATCAGTCTCTGCTCGATAAACATTGATTATGCCTCTCCTAATCTCTTAACAGGAAACCAAGCAGAGAGTTCTAATAATAATTCCAGACCACCGAAGCTTGATAGAAATATTATTTCCATCGAGAAGCCGTGGCACAGCTTAGTTTTCGGGCCGATAACTTCTCGACAAATCGCCCTTTTACCCCAAGTCCGGAAAGTAGCCGAAGGCAAAATGCATACTTAAGTTATGTTTGTGAATATGGCAGCCATCTCCCGCAACCTCCTCGTTTCTGTGAAGGCCAAGCCCCCTTTCGGTCCCTTGTTTTGGGTGCGATATTTTCGGCGAATGTTTGTTGGTACAGGCTGCGTAATGTGGGATTTATTGGACCACCGAAAGCTCTTTTGACGGTCGTAAGACAGGGAAGGCATATCGGCGCCCCCTTCTCAGTGGCCCCTGTGCGACCGCAAGACCGGTGCGAGAACGGGTACTTCCTGCAGCGTCTTCCCCCGGCCGCAAAGCGCGAATTCCCGTAACGAAAAACATCACACGAAGCGAACGCAGGTCTCAAGACCATGTGTAACTCCCGGGGTGAGTGAGCCGGACAGGCTAACCACGCAATGACGGGAGGTGAAGAAAGAAAGAAAAAGAGGGGGAAAAGAGAAGGAGGGGAGAGAAATAAAAAAGCTAGTTTATGTTCAGCGTAAACTGACCTTTAATACCATGGTCACCCTTGTCTGGCAACCATAGTACAGTGTGAGGTTCGGGATGGAATTTCGGTACGCCCGAGAAAACGCGACCAATAAGTTAACCCGTAATGACAGGGGTGCTGCAATGGCCAGGAAGCAGCCACGGGGAGCGTAAAGGCCATACTAATGCGTAGCCCCCGTAGGGAAATTTTTCTCCGTGAGTTGAGTCGTTAGGGGGGTTCGACCCGCCCGTGGGTAGGAGAGCTGTGTGGTGCGCTTGGGATTTTCTTTCTGTCGTGCGTGGTTCGCGCTGAGGTCTTCACGGAAAAGTGGTAGCGTTGTCATCACAGAATACGGGAGACTGGCTAGCTCGGGCTTCATACTGCCAATTACAGCTGAGCATGGGTACTCATTCAGTGTGGGCGTACAGTAGACTTGTTATTGCTAGGTGGAGAATGTCACTACGGACGATTGCGATTGTGCCAGGCGACTTACATCGTGGTTGGCTTGCGTAGAGTCCGTTGGTATGATTAGTCGGAAGTATGGCTTCGCCTAGACAAAAAGCACTGTTCAGGCCTACCAAGCGGACCTAAGGGCAATCAATGAAGCGATTTGGTATAACG
Organism: Haemaphysalis longicornis; assembly: GCA_013339765.2. Taxonomy (NCBI): domain Eukaryota; kingdom Metazoa; phylum Arthropoda; class Arachnida; order Ixodida; family Ixodidae; genus Haemaphysalis; species Haemaphysalis longicornis. The sequence goes on from JABSTR010002155.1 coordinate 43,586, forward strand.
AGACATTTGGAAATATTGGAAGACGAAGAACATGAGGACAAAATTTGAATTTGCCACCGAGAAATGGACCAATCTGAGATAGCACCGATGAACAAGCGTTAGGTAGCGGCGAATAAGAAAACGACCCTGTGAAGCTACAAAATAACAGGCAAGTCCAGAGCACCAGAGCCACCAGGAGAGAATAATTAGGCCCGAGACCAGTGGAATGGGGGCGAGTGCGAGGTTACAGGAGGAGTAAGCAGTGCGAGAGGCGGACTGTTCTGGAGGAAGACTGGAGGACGCGGCCAGGCCATCGGCCTTGCCACCCAAGACTGAGTACGAGTGTCCCGATATCGCATCGGCTTCGGCTTGCCAGTGGCGTCGGAAACCGGTGCATTGGTGGCCCCAGCGGCGAAGGTCAGACGCTTGTTTCCAGCTTCGAGACCCCGTCAAACTCCACTTTCACTGTCCACGCATGACTACTTTCCCAGACCTACCCGATGCTCCTGCAGCGAGGGCTAACGCAAGGGTAGCCACCAGGGGCCTTCCTCCCCACGTACGGCATAAGTACAACGGCCGCCACAACACAGCCATTTGTAGCAACGCTGCCACCACAACTGCGGCTTGCACGGTGTCACGGACAAGCAAAGGCCGCCCCTCGTCAATGCAAATGACAACGCTAGGCCCGTCCACTATGAACAAGCAGTTCAAGGGCGCTGTAGAGACTGTAGTATGAGTTTGTGGGTCACTTGGTTAAGCACGATGAGGGTTGATTGGTATTGTGTTGGAATATTTTTTATTGTAGGAACTCTTGGTATTTCTTTAGCATTGTAGTGTTGGTTTTATTTCTTTTCTTCCGTTGTTTTGGATGTTGCGTAAGCTCCTGCTTCGATGCAAGGAAACTGTCAGCACCTCTCTCACCCGCCTGGAAAGCTTCTTCATTTCTTTGACGAACACAACAATGCTTTCGTTAGGGTGTTGTGTCCGCGTCTGCAGCAAGACTTCGGCCTGCTTTTTTCGCACAACCCTGGTGAACGTCGTTAAAAATTGCGTTCTGAAACCATTCCAAGACTCTAGAGAGCTCTCATGATTTTCGAACCAGCTTCGTGCTTAGTCCTCAGGTCAGAATAACACTTGCCTCAGTGTGAAACGGCCTGACCCATTCGACTTGCTCCAACCAGATCTTCGGGGTCCTCCGAAGCTGACCCATGGAATGATGGGGGCTCTCTGGGTTGCTTATGAACGAGGGCGGATTGGAAGCGCGGGTCATTGTGCCTGCGTTTATCACAGTGGTATTCACGACATTTTCTTCCTTCACTTTATTCTGAAGCAGTCCAAACTCCGGCTGAAGAGCTTGCTGTCGGCGGCTGACACGAGTTGGGCTTGCTTGTCGGCTTGACGAGGGCTTAGGGGGCATGGACCCAGCACTCCTACCAAGATGTCACGTAGCCAAAGACCACACAGCTGTTTTGAAGGAACAAGTTTATTAGAGCGAACGTGTGCTCCCCTAACAATTCAAAGAACACACATGCGGCGAAGCAGCAGCCAAAAAAAAAAATGACGTGCACAGGAGAGCGTCGCTGAATGGAATATCGCGGCGTCTGCTCTGCGGGCATTTATCTCTCTGCGCGAGTGTTTCTCGAACCGTCAAATTGCATCGAGAAACCTCTAGATCAAAGATTATTCTAGTCCGATGACGTTAGTTGGAAACACTCACCCTCTCAAAGGAGATAACACATGTGGCGTAAAGAATGGAACATGCGATTCACTGGGGAAAGCATAACACAGATAACAGCTCCGTGCATCCGGTAGGCAAAAACAAAACATAAATAGACAAACCCAATTCATGGTTCACGGAATTGTCGTGATCACTCGACGCACCAACACGCATCTCTCAAGTAACTTGAGCTAACATTATCCTACCCCCGAGAAAACGGTGCATGCACCTAGTTTGGAACGCAAGCGTGCGACAGTTGGGAGCATCAATCCGATTTTAAAAAATATGCCATTCCGGCTCTACCAAAGAGGACAAGCGCGACGTTGAAGCACGTGGTAGCCAGCCCTAGGAAAGACACGTACAGAAGTACACACTTTTTTCTTGACCCTGCGTATCTTGGAAATAGTGCTTCTTATTGGTAACTAATCCACTTCAGACACAGATCCAATTGATGAGACGTTAATTCTGGGGTCTAAATCATGTTTTCATTGGCATGCGGCTTTGGCAGTTACCGTGCTTGAATTGCACACAGGGCGTAATGCTCATTTACTACACCCAGAGCTTGGTCGCCTTTTCAGGCGTGCACTAAGTCATGCGCTCCGTATGCAACCGCACAGACATATAGCTGTAACACTAGCGACGGCACGCACGTAATTTGGCGATGTTCTGGTGATTTTGTTCTTGATTTTGTCACACTCACTACGCTTATTACTTTTCACTTTCCAACGGTGAGTTCCTCTCTCACCAGGGGAAATATGCGTTTGCTTTGGCATTATGCGCTTATTTTGTAGATACATTTGACACTCTGACATTATGAGGAGGAGTTTCCGCTTCCATTCGGGGGGCGATATCAGCACTGTGCGTTTGCTTTGATGGCATGCTTAGTTTTTGTACGCTGCTTGATTCGAGGGGTGCCAGGTCTGGCGAATTGCTGCGAAACTGGGGACTTTTCGAGACTGATGGTGACGAAAATTTCAGTCTGGCGACTTGGATTCTTCCTGGGTCCTTTGAGCCTTGGTGGTTTCATATATTTCCTGGCCCTTACGATGCCCCACAATCTACAAAACGTGCCTTAAATGACCTTTCAGTGCACTTCAGCCACCGATAGAAACTGGACAAATGGACAGAAAGAATTTCACGTAATGACGGACATCTGGCAAAGGCTACAGGAATCATTCACTAAAACATACCACCGTACGCCGCTATTTACTGGCACAATTAAAAACTTGCGTTGGTCTTATTTAATATCCAGCACCTGATATCGTATGAATAGCGTCAAAGCCTTCAAGAAACGCCGTCGGGTAAACTGTAATGCTTCTGCAGTTTACGAGAACGTGAGATTTTATGTAATCTGATGGGAAGTGTGCATGACAATGTGTAATAGGCACGCGAATGTAGAGAGGCAGCGTAAGTGGTAAAAAATGGTGTGCAGCAAATGCCCATTTTAAGTCCTTCTTATTCTTTGAATGCTTTACATGAGATTGCATATATTAGCTTTTTGCAGAAGTACTCATTGGGTGCCGTTTTCTCGCGCCACAGCAAACGAATAACATTTGTTAGACGGTTTTTACTTCGCGCACAGACCGCTTTTTTTCCGCGAAGGTAATCAAAAAGTGCTTACTAGCGTAGCTTTGATGAAAATGGCGACTTTTTCTGGTTCAGTTTCAAACATTACAAAGTTTTAGTATAGCGGAAAGCACCACTTTAGCGCGCCAATTCCGTTAGCGGGCACTCTAACCGTCACGTAACAAGGCCCTTTCTGTTTGCGATTACGGCGCAAACGTCAACGCCACAGCAAAACGCTATACTAAAACTCTATTCGCTATAAGGTGGCGACATTTGGCTATTTCCCTGCGACTTTTCTTTCTGTGGTAGTGGAGGTTTTGCCGCTAAATAACCTCACGACTTCGACTCGCTTTCGTAGGCTGGGCATACTTCGAAGTATCCCTGATTCTATTTTTCGAAGTCTCGGAGCTCGAGCAACTTTGGTACTCATGGAAGTGCAGCATAAGCCAGTTGTGAGCTTGCGAAGTCATCCTCACTAGCTTTTGCTGTCGCGTGCCAAATTTAAATTGTTACTTGCGCCGCTGAAAGACCATGAAGAAGAAAAGGCTAAGCACTTGGGTTTTTCCTCTTCTTGGTGATTTTATGTTTCTTTTACGGTGCTTCGTTGAGTATCTCCCTAAAATGACGCCAGTGTGACCGTGAAGTGACCGTGAGTCGGACGGTAGTCATCAGGTTTACTGATATGAACATTGACTGTTTCCCTGAGTGAAACAACCATACCCGCCCGAGCATTCAACTAACCCTAACCGTTAAGGTCGGGTGCTTGCTTCTTGAGAGCTGCAACTGCTGCTTTGGCACCTCCTACTAACCTCCTCGCCATCTCAACTCCAGAACCTGCCACACGGCAAGCTGTAGGCCCCGCTGAAAATGCAGCAAAAGACCCCGCCGGGAGCCAAACAATGAAATGCGACCCCTCACTACCCGATGCAGCAGCCGGCGCAGACGTGGCCCCTGCCGTCACACTTATGCCGCGTTGACCCTACACGAAAGCACGAGTGGCAAGGTTTACCCTGCAACAGGGCAAAACATGGACACTGCTAAAATCTCATCGGGTGATCCTGGCTAAAACTAAACCATTGATCACGAATACAATAGCGGCCGTACAATCACCTTAGAAAGACGTGGATGAACATCCTTCGGGCCCGCAAAGAAGGAAATAGTTAGGTAAGCAAACTGAAATACTTAAGCAATGAGCCTCAAGCCCCACTCAAACTGGACGTTCGTCTCCAGCCAAAAACCAATGCCTAACTAAGTCTATCAACTCTTTGAGGGGACCATAAAGACATCAACCGCTAACCAATCACGCGGACACATCCTACGTAAGCGCGGACACATCCCACGTGAACGAATACAAATTTATCTACCATCCACGCACGGGGCTTTGCCTGTCAAAAAGGGCTGGCAAAATAATCACGCAAAGATATGGCCCAGCTGCGAACGTACCGTAATTCAAGAGATTGCGACACCCGAGTAACCATGCAAATACAGTGGTATCAAAGCTTGATCGTCACGAGTGGCACAAGCGAAGACCTGGCAGAAGTACTCAGCACCATCAGTCTACTTCCACTGGCAGTCGGAACCAACGAAGTCTCTGCATACGTCAAGCCGCCTCCAAGTATATCTTGCCAGGCCATTCGTGGCCTCGAAGCCGGGACGACGAAGGATGAACCGCCAGCCTTTTTAATAACCACTGGTCCCCGAAATCTCCACGCCAAAATGCTGGGATGCTCTAATACCACTGTTGTCACGTTCGAAGGACATTATTTTTCTTTTCACGTCAAAAAAGCCTGCACAGTCAACCGTTGCCGACCTTACAAAACAACACACCAGTACAGCTCTTTCTGCGGCACACTTGGCCATAAACCAGACGTATGCCCCTCTCTGGACAGAATCTTCTGCTGAAATTGTTGTTTGGACGATGAGGTGCCTGATTACTACTGCGCAACTAAGTGGAAACTATATGTTTTGTCCCATGAAACCGCAATAAAGGGCTGTAAACGCCGTGGAAAATTCAACCCACCCCCGCGAGTCCGCAGTAATCAAGCGGAGAAGACCACAACTATACACCCAGCATCATCGTATACGCTGAACCCTCCACAGGGCAAGGAAAATGCCCCCCTTGAGACCCAGCCAAGCCCTAAATTAGAAGCGAACAGAACCGACAAGGTGAGCTTGTCGTAGACACTAACCAATTCTCCCACTACTCACCATCTCCCCACAACACCCTACACAATATTACAACATGTAGCAAACACTACAACTCCCATCTGCCACTTTCAGCAGCCCTACACCTCAAAAACCCCAACCCAGACTAACAAGGCTGTACTTCAGCTCCAGAGACGGAGCAAAGTGTAGAACAGGTGATTGCAAAATGAATTGAAGTTCAATTTAGCGTCCTCGCGGCAAACATCACGACAAGCGTAAACTCTTTAATTAGGCACAGCGAAAAGACAAATGATCGCGTAGCTGTCCTAGAATCCCGGAAGGCACCCTCAGAAAAAGCACTTCAGCAACAGCAGTCGCGCTTCGACCATTTCCTTCATCAACACCAAACCAAAGTCGAACAAGCTATGGAGAAGTTACGTACATAGCTCGATAGGATTTATCAGCGACCCTCCGAACTTGAACAGAAAAGTGATCTGTCCCCCAAAAGCCAAACAACATCTTCCGAAGAAAACACATACCTGAATGCCCCCCTCCTTCCCAATAACCAGAGCACAGAATATAACTCAAATATACCACAAACTCACAATTTGGCAGTCGAATTGCAGTACCCCAACAGATAAAAAGAAAAGTTGCTTCACTACACTCAGTTACACGACCAAGATGTCATCGCGATTCAAGAGGCAGTAAGAGACTACATCTACCTTCGGTGTAACAACACGTACTCTACTACAGGCAAGTGCCACACTGTAATGCTCGTCAAGAAAGATCACACTACGATGCAACCCCATTGTTCTTCGTTATTAAAAATACACCTTCATTGAGAGCCTGCCGAAGACAAAATCTTAAGCAAGACTCTTCATATTCAACATCTACAGTCCCCCACAGGCATCCCTCATTCATTTGAGTCACCTCATGCAACTAGAACAACCATAAGCTCGGGGCAAAACTCCGTATCTTAGGTTGCTTCAGTGCTCCCGATTTAGCCTGGGGCTATTGTGTAACCACCAAAAATAGAGCAGACTAGCTAAACATGAAGTATCATTTTCAGCTAGCTCTCTGGAATGAACTATTCGCCCCAACAAGAATCTAGGTACCCAACCCCTGCTCTCACTTTCTCCTATAACGTCCTAACCCGGTGTAGCTCCGACTGGATGCGACGTTAGGGAGCGACCACTATACAATACATTCTGTTGTTCCGATTACAGAAACCTGCTATGATTTCTGAAAAGCAAAGATCATTTACTGGACAGCGTTCCGTGAGGAGTCCCAAGCAACCAAATTCGATTCTATCGAGCAATGGTCAGAAGGAATTTTCAAACGGTCTCAAAACACACCATAACAACTAAGCTTCCCACTGATAATACTGACAATGATCCGCAGCTCTTACACCTAAGGGAGGCTTGAATAAGGATGATCTAAAGATTAAAAAAAAAAGAAAAAGCAAGCGTGACCCTAATCTCCCCTTAGCCAAATTACGGCTGAGGCCACGCAATATGCCCATCAGTTCAAGCAAAATAGAAATAAGATTTGTGGAATTGTAATAACTTAGAATAAGGTGGAATAAGTTGGTAGCAAAACAGGAATACTTTTCGCAACCAACTACAAGGCCCACTGAGCAACCTCGGAACTTGGAACATGCTACAAAAATTAGTCGGCAATACAGAAACGAAGGCAGCCGTCACACGTCATATACGCCGCCTTATTCACCAATATCCCAGGCATCAGTCACGGTATCTGCGCTCATGATATCGCAATATAGACAAGCACGGGCTCTTCTGGCACGCAGCAAGACGCTTTGCAAGAAGTAATAGAAACCACCGAACAATAGCTTCGCCCACGTGGCCTTCACTGCTCTCAAAGATAAGTTCAAAATACCTCTCCTTAAAACAACAGCAAGAGGTCGACCCTTGCGCCAATTCATGATATAACATAAAATCAACAATGCTCCAATCCAACAGGTCAAAACTTCCGCCTACTAGAACTTATGCTCTAGCTATAGAGAGAGGGCACAGCAACACTCACTAACCTATAATCTCATCCACCATAAAAAAAATCACCGACATAGCCTCAAGAAACAGGTCACCATTAAAACCGTGCAAGCAATCATAACGAGTAGCATTACGTATGAAACGCCACATCTAGCCCTGAAAAATAAAGAAAATAAATTTATATCCTCATCCGAAATCCTGAAAGTTATCTCTAGGTTACCTCTCACTGCTTCTAGAAATTGTTGCAATTAGACCTGCACAACAGTTGGGAGGAATTGGCTTAAGCGCACAAAACTACCTAAGTGGAACGCCTAGAACTCACTAAATGGGAAGACACACCTTACGAGACTAGGTTACGAAGTCGCAAAAGACAATAACGCTAAACAACGCATTCCTGTACATATTAGAGAGGACATCACTGTCGGCGCGGTACCATGAAACATGCATCCGATCCACAACAAAGCACGATGCAAAGCAAGAGTTCAAACTGTTCGAACTGCAGAAGAAAAACTGCCTGACGGGAAAAACTGCCTTAGCTAGTTTCTGCTTCTATGCATACCAGCGACATCGACACCTTCGAATAAGCAGCTACTACTCTTGCAGTTACCACTGGCAAAGAACATGTCACCATCATATTAGTCTTCCATACAGCGTGTCGGAAATTTCATACCGGACGCATCTCCTCAAAACCACCAGACATTCTATCGACCCACCATTTACCAGAAATCTTCATCATACGGACACCGGTTCATTCATCACTAGAAGGGAATAAAGCGGCTGTTGACGCAGCCCGAGCTCATACACACCGGGCACCTCCTTCTGGGATATCAGGCAGTCCTTTCATAAACGAGAAATGATCCCTAGAAGGTACATTGACATCGTGGCCAACTACCGCTTGGGACGACGAACTTACTCGCCTGCACATTTCAACATGTTCCGCGAAGACACAGTCATCTACAGACAGGTACAGACAGACAACAGGTACACAGACAACACGGTGGTACATTGGAACACTCAATACATCCGTTTTACACATATACGCATGCAAATTTTGCATAGAGCCATGCACTCTCTACCATATGGTATGAGAGTGCCGCCACACACCGTCCCTTGCCCCAGAACCGAATCCTTCATTTGAGCAGTGGGAGAGTCTGTTGACCAGCTCCAACCCGGATCACTAACAAGATCTGGCAAACCGGGCAAGACAGGCCGCTAATAGCCATGGCTTCCTGGAATAAAGAGGTCCCAACCTGGCAATCAACCCATCAAAGAGCAGGAAATAACGAAAAGGAAATACAAGCAAAAATTAATACGTAATTAGAAAGCATTGCTCGGTGGTTTTCGCATAACAGAATCGCTACCAGCGCAAAAAAACGAAATATGTGATATTTCATTCTCGCAAAAGAACGTTCGAAAATAACTGGTCGAAATATCAGTGAACAACTACTTACTTGAACAGGTGCGCTCAATTAAATACCTAGGAGTTGCTGTGGATGCTCATTTGCATTGGCCGAATCATATGGATGCTGTCTGTGCAAAGCTAGCATCTGCTTGCTGCGCATTACAGAAGGGTGTCAGTTATTTGATATAGAAATACTAAAAACGTTTTCTTACGCTTTCTTCAATAGTCCCCTGTCGTACTGCATGGTTTCTTGGGGTTGGACGTACAATACCTACCTTAATCCTACACGTCGTCTACAAAAACGGCCTTTGAGAACAATCACACGCTCAAGACGAGACGCACCTAGCAAACCCCTTTTTGACGCGCAAGTTTTCACATTTGATCAATTACGTCTGAAAAATACAGCTGAATTGGTACACAGTATGTTAAATTATAGTCATCCTTTAGATACCTCGATATCTTATTCTTCATTGCGCCAAACAAGACGTTCTGCAGTAGGGAACCTTACCTGGCTCCTGTTAGTAATGTGTACGGGCAGCGATTTCTACAGTTCATGGTGGCCAAAATATGGAAAAATATACCCCATGAAATAAAAAACGAAAAAGTTTTAGCATAAAGCAATTGTATTATTAAACCTAGCAAAAAGATGAGTGATAATACGAGTGTGGAGCCTTTGCTACCTTAAACACCCATTCCGAGATTCCAACACACGATTATGTTATTAAGTAACACACCCTCGTTAACCCACAATTAATTTTATTTTTGGCCTGCGAGGTTCAGTTGGCTGTAAATATAGAAAAATGTATTTTGTATATGCCCCAATATCTTTTGTTTTGCATATGTACAATGTATATTCTTTAAAAGCCCATGTTTGTCTTGATACAATGACTTGTTTCGGCAGCGAGCGAGTGGACCAAAACGGCGGCGCCAGCTCATACGTGTCTCCACCCTGTACGGCGGATGCGTGAATCAAGGGACCCTAGGCTGCAGCGGTCGTTCCTGGATGTCATTTGGGACCACGAAAACGCACGATTGAGCTGGAAAATCAAAATTTTTACCTAAATTGAATAATTTCTCAGTGAATAAAGCATCGTTTGCATTTGGACAAGCGCTGGGGGCACTATAATACACGAAATCTTTCGAATAACACAAACTTGCATTTTGTCTTCATGGCTCCTTTAACTTCTCATTGCGTCTGATTTCAACACACTATGTATTAAGTACAACCCTTCTTAACCCACATTCATTTTATTTTGAGGCCTGTGCGAGGCTTCAGTTGGCTGCAAATATAGTGCAAATGTATTTTGTATATGTACCAACGTCTTTTTTTGTATATGTGCAATGTATATTCTTTAAAAGCCCATGTTCTTCTTGCATAGTCGGTGGGTAAGCCTTTCTCGCCTGTATATATGTGTGTGAATATTTATGTTTGTGTATACGTGTGTATTTTTGTATATATATATATATATAGTTGTGAAGTGGAGTCCTTAGTTGCTGCAGGAATACGCACAAAGTAGAAGTACTCTCTTCGGAGACTTTATTTCCAACGTTTCGACCTGAGGCAGGTCTTCCTCAGGAACATATATATATATATATATATATATATATATATATATATATATATATATATATATATATATACTTGATATTTGTTGAACACTTTAATCAGGAAGCTACGATTTGATGCGACAGAAGTGCCATTATAATTTGTTTCTGGACCCTAAAACTAGCCTCTGGCTATTGGGTCCAACACTGCTTTTGCGGATGTTGTTCTGCAAAAAATGAATAAAGCTTCAATAAATCAACAAAAAGCATTGACTGCTACCTTAGGTGTTTATTCCTAGCACTTCCACCACTGTAATCAGTCCCGGTCACCTCACTTTGCATTCTGCAATGAACCAGAAATGACGGACTATTTCTTTTCTCCTGCCGATGGTTCTCCTCTATAAGACGAAGGTAGTTGGAAGGCACATGTAACCGGCTGAACCTCGTATTGTCTGCTACACTAATTTTCCCGTTCGGGGGGAAAGAATAGGGATTCTGCCAATAGGACATTTGCGTTCGTTACACTACTTCATTCTGGAATCAATCCGGCTGCCATGTTAGGTATCACTGGGCCCTAGTTGATTCCCCGGTCAACACTATACGCGCCTTGCCCACTGCTTCATCTGTACCCCATTTCGGCTTTGTTACTCTAACTTCCTAATTTTCAAGCAATGGTGTTTTTTACCGTTTTTACTTATGTCTATAGTCTCCTCACTTTTATTTTTCTAGTCATCTACAGCTAGCCCAGTCTAATAATAAAATATTTTTTCTTTCCCCAGAAAACTAACATGGTTTCTTTATATAAGGCACCCATTTCCTGGCCACTGCAACTGAGTTGGTATCAGACGTTTCACCGGTAACATCATCGGTAACACCTGGCAACACCGGCAACACCGGTAACACCTGGCAACCCTGGCTGATCCCCACATTGCGTTTCTCCGCACGCGCGCGGAAGCCACCAAATTCTGCATAATAGTCTTAAAACGTCTGTTATAAACACGCTGAGAAAAGAAACCCACGATACACCGATGTCGCAAGCTATCAGCACAGAAAAGCCCTTATCAACACAAAGCGAGGCTACCTTGGCATCCGCATCTAGGGTAGGGAAATGCAGCCCCGCTTCCGAAAGGTTCCATCGCCCTTGCTTCCATCGCACGGCTTTTGTGCTTAATGTTCCTAACGTAGAAGTTTCATTCATTCGAACAGAGGTGGCATCCCTTTGCAGCTAGAACTAAGGAGCTTTTACTGTACCAGTGAGCATCGGTTCCAAACCCAAACGAAGTTTTAAGAAAACCGTCCCAATTCAAATAACACCATCAGAAACTCCTACGACTACCCTGAAACGTCCAAAACTCAATACATTTTATCCCTTTATATGAGAATGTCCCGACAGCTCACTCTGCCTCTTCTCGCCTCCCCGGGCAGTGAGAATGTGGACTTACCAACGCTTGTCTCAAGGATTAGACAAGCCTAATATCCCGGGATGGAGCAGCAACAAATGGCCTCGGCCTTCCGAGCTGGAAATGTGCCCACCACTCTCGTTTTTTTCCGGCTCAATTAAATATTGTTCAATAGGAAACGGTAACTTATAAAGTCATTACTAAATAATTCTTTACTCCAGGATTATTAATAAAATTATCCGTCACTTCATTTGGAATGTAGAATATCAGGTAAAAGTTTTTTTGCCATGGTATACGCACATGTGAAACGAGACGAGATCAAAGCACCCACTACAATTGCACGTCTACACTTCACAAGACTCATCAAAAAGTAACCGCACATAAATAAAAATATGTACGTAGCCGAAACATAGCCGGTATGTTGCGATGCTAATGACTAGCTTTTAAGTTTCAAACACAAATAATGTACATATAAGCATCGTCTCTCGAGCATGGATGAATAACGTTGGCTTTTGAGCACGATTTGTGAACTAGCGCAATGAAACAAGTTATAAGCACATTTCCCAAACGTTTTGACAGCTTCATTGTATAGCCAGGCTGTATATGGCAAATCGCCCAGTTCTTATTTGGGAGAGGCCACTTGACTCACCTGCGCCTATGCATCTTTCACGAAGTTTATAGCGTAGCCCTCGCAACCACCGATACCTTGTTCACAAGTTGCGCAATCGCTTGATAGCGGCACCAACGCCGTTATCAGCAGTCGCACTTTTAACTCACTGTGGTATGAACGCCTGTACTTCTTTGGGAGCAAGAAGAGCGAGAATTGGAGGATGTTCCACGTACACGCAGGGGGTAATGGAAGGGAAACAACGTAGAGCCACTGCGGCAGAACGTGCAGCCAGCGCCGTTGTCGCCTCAATTTCCACCTCATCGAGCACCTGAGAACCAGTTTCGGATGAAAAGCAACTTGCTTGCTTGGAACACCGATTTTAGCCAAAAATGATTTAGAAATTTACTATATCAAAACCACACCATAGAAAACCCCACCATAGCTGCACTTTCTCTTGTGCTTACTGCTTCAAGAACTTTTAGAGTAATGCTTTCGCCGGTATTTTAGCCGTACGGAGTTAGGCGCGCCTTGAGCGACAATTTGGCAAGAGTTCTTTCACGGCTAAGCATGCCCAGGTTGCTCAATTAGGCTAGCATTTGGAAGGGGGGTGCACGAGATCACCTGGGACATATTCGTTTTGTTGGGGGAAGGTGTCAACGCAGTTGTCCTACGGCCCGATGCGACTTCACTGCTGTCCTCCATGAACAAATGGTTTCGGTTGGCATTTTACACAGACAGTCAGAAGGCTACGACACAGGGAAATGAACAGTTCCATGTTTGTCCGCTAGAAAAAAAACTCTGGTACTTCAACTCTCGTTCAGCTAAATAGCTAGGGAAAATCAGGAAACGAAAATTTCAAACAAATGTATTTTGTTTTGTGCACTCAGTCGGCTTGTGCACTCGTTGGGTCATTCGTCTTCAGAGAGTGGAAAAGCACTGAATTTTTTAAGTATCCCTGCAGAAGGCTTGTTCTCACTTTACAACGGAATGTGTTACGTTATAATGCTCGCTTAAACTTGAATTTTGTGTCTTCTGGGTTTCAGATACCCTTCCTCTTTATGAAATAGCGTAGCAGGAAAAAACGCAGTTGCCTTCGCGTTTAGAAGCAATTGAGTATTTATATGAAAGTTTAGTTTTCTGCAATATTTGTTAATATTTTCCAAGAAACCACTTCGGGAACATTGGTAGTCAAAGTGGCCGTCACAAAGAAGCTTAACTGATCAATACTCAAAGTAGGCATGCACCATACACAAGAAGCCAGTTTATAGAAGTCAACCCTCGCAACCTCCAAGTGACAAAGTGAATGAAGGTTAAGCGAAGACCAAAGGGACGGCAGATCGACACACGCGGGCCACGGAGAACTATATGTAATTTTGAAATGGGAAGTATGGATACATACAGGACGCAGAAGCACAAAAATGCTGACAGCTGCTCCGGACCCGAAGAAAATAGCTTACGTAAAAAGCACATGTACCTGGATGTAATAGTAAAGGCGGTTTACTCAAGCATATTCTACGTTCTCGTTTAATAGGAAACGTTATTCTGACTTCATATGCCGGGATATTCCCGCCCTCACTTTTTCTATGCGGTCTGCCCAAATAATCTCGGCAGGATAACGGCAAAGGCGATCACTTGATAGTTTTCCTTAAAAGTTAGGTTGGTTCCCGTAAACCGTAATTCATACCTTATACGACTTTTGTTATTCAGGCTTTAGCAAGCGTCGAAGTTCTGTCGTAGACACCAAATATTGCTCTTCAAGAAAGGATTGGCAAATTTCTAGTCATGTTTTTGTTTGCATTTTCCCGAGGGCATTTGCGAGCCAAGTGTGAAGTTTTAAACGCGCTTAAAACTGGCTCATGTGGCAAGGACGGCTAAGGAAAACACGTGTTTCCCATCAAAGAATCTCCGACATTCTAAGAGTTTTCGGGTCATTCGTAAGCCGCGTTGGCAAGATTTAACTGCTTCACTAACCTCATCTCCATTAATTGCTTTGAAAGAACATGTCAACTAGCAGTGTATTGCCTATTTCATTTCCTTTCTTGGGGAATTTGGCCAAATGTTTCATTGGGATAAGTATTCATGATTTTACGAAAGTGTGTTCTTTATTTTAATTTTTTGCGTGCTGTGGTTAACTGCTGGAAGGCGTTGGTTGAGGTAACCTCTGTAATTACTTCTGTTGATATTCAGTTTTTTTTATTTTCAGTCAAGCCAGAGACGGGACCGACGGCGCTTTATAAACTTGGCGTCTCACATAAAGTTATTTGTGTTTTTGTGAATTTTAGTACTGCTATTACGAAACCTATACTGACGTACTCTTAATCGCACGGGTGGAAGATTAGCCAGAAAGCCGGGAGCCTCCGCTGATTCTAGTCACGGGGGCTTACTGTTGCTCCAGCAATTATTTTGGCCAGCGCGGACTTCCATAGCTCAAGGGTGGCATTTGGCGTAGGGTGGGGTTGTTTGGGCAAAGGAAGAACAAGGGTTAGATGGTATAGGGGAGGCCACATGCCACAGTGGTGGCACAATAGGTTTTATAGGGAGAGGGTTATGTGCGTGATGATTGTCATCATAATCATCATTGTCATCACCAGCCTGGTTGTGTCAACTACAGTACGAACGCCTCTCCTAAAAATGTTCAGCCACATCTATCGAATGCTCGCTGCGCTGACGCTTTCCCCTTCACTTTTGAAAACCCATCCTTCCATCGAGTCCTTGACGGATTCCGATCATGTTTACGGCCGCAGTCATTTTGTTAACCGAATGGTCCGCCTGCTCTTCCTCATGCACACTATGTGACCCGCCCATGCCCAAATTATTCGCCTTATTTGACCTAGAATGATTTTTTATTAGTTTGCTTTTAGATCTACATAGCTGTTTTCTTATCCATGAGCGTAAGCTAAGCCCTGCCATTCTTCTTTCCATAGCACGTTGGGCCAACCACAAGTTGCTGCTTGGTAAAACTTTACTGAAGAACCCACTGGCTATGTACCATTTTTAGTGACAACGAACATCATTATTCCGAACTTGGCAATTCCTAACAAAAGCAGCCCACCCCATGCTTATTCCACAAGTAATCTTCTTTTGACGATTGGGACCAGCACTTTTCATTTTAGATTTGTCCATGATAGACGTAGTCGCCATGACTGCTGACGTCCCCAGAATTCCGGATAAGCTACCCTATAACTTCAATGGGCACAGAACGTACCATGATCTGTTGCGCCCTTGAAAAAGGTGATCTTCTGTGACTGGAAGCATGCGTTTCAATCACCCCATTCTGTAGACCTCAGGAACAGCTGCTGGCCGAGATATGAGTTGTGTACGACAGTACTGATCAAGCGCATCATGACAGTGCCTTTCAGTGGCTTCCCACTCACCGCGGCAGTCTTGAAACAAAAGTGCTGACGCTGCCACCTGCTTCGCACTCCCTAAAACGAAGACCATATCCATTCCTTTATGCAGGACGGGCGTAGCTAGGAATGTCCCCAAACGTCTCCAGGACACCACGCTATCCAACGGGACTACGAAAGAGTTCTCGCCAATGATCAGGCCATGCAGATTTCGTGAGACAATAACTGCGTATCTCGCCAATGATCAGGCCATGCAGATTTCGTGAGACAATAACTGCGTGTCTCAAAGAAGAGAGTGTTCTTCCGGAGGATGTGACTTTTTAGGGTTATGTGAATGTGTATGCTGGGTACAGACCATTGGTGTCGTCACCGATGCCGAGATGATACAAGCTGCGTGATCTCAACAGGGTATGTCTGAGGATCCTTCTGCTCTCAGCGGCGAGGGCTCTGATGCCAGGGACAAAGTGACCTCTGCCCCCTCGACTCCCCCACACCAAGTGCAACTGAAGTAGCGTCGGCGCTGGACTTTGCCGCGCGCTACTACTCTTTCCCACGAAGTGCGGGTGCTGGTTTAGAACTTCTTAGCAAGTTCACGCCATGTTCATCGATTGATTGATGGAAAAACATGTGCAGACGTGCACCCCCGACAATGTTTGTAAAATGGGTATTGTAATGGACTTCGAGGTCCTCCGACTTCCAAGCCGTCGAGAGAGAGCGGAGAGCGCACGTCTCACGAGAATGAGGGCTTTTTCCGAACTTGTTCGCGTGGAGCGCGAGCGCGTGCCACCGCTCGGTCCGTGCTGGTGAGATTGATGATGATGAGTGTCATCTGTCCAGCGCAGAAGAGAAAGAAGTTCCAACAGGTATGATGTTGTTTGAAATGAAAAAAACGCATGTATAAATTTTCGGGCACTTCCAGCTTGTGTTTTCTCATTGCACATGTGCTGCTTCAGCTAAGTCCTCAACTCAATGACATTTTGCTGCTTCAAATTTGTTTTATTACTAGAAATTTCCATGCTCCTTCAAGTTTAACGAGATTCGACTGCATAAACATTTGGTTCGAAACAGTGATAATGCTGCACTTACAGCTCGGGGCCGACACTTTTGCAGACGTCATTGCCTTCTGGGTCACGCTTCGGTAGCTTGATGTTTCGACGAAGCGGTGGCCGGACTGCGCCATCACATTCTGGCCCCACAGGGTGGCTGCCGCGCAAAGTCACCGAGCGCCTCTTTGGAAGACTGATTATGAGTAATACACTGCACGGGCCTCCACTCCTCTGCTGGACAATACAATTTCAGTGCATATTTCCACACTCACTACCTCCTAGTGCCAAGTTTAACGATGCTCACACAACACTGCAAAGATTTTAACTAAACTGCGACCAAAATAACGTAGAAGGAGAATGGCGCACTCTATTATCACTGCAGCACTCACGTGATCGAAGCAAGAAGCAATGATTAAATGCCCAGTAGAGAAACATTGCCTTAAACAAAAGGCAAAAACGGCAGCTCGATCACTCAGGGACCCAATCAAGTAATTACTCGGTAAAAATGGATACGCACCTGATAGTCGGAAGACAACAAACTTCACCACGAGCGATTTTCAACTTGCCCCGCAGAAAAAAGACAGCGACACCCAGGATGGCGAGACGATGCTGTATAACCGGAAGGGGTGACGCAACTGCCAACCGTTTATGATACCACCGGCAATATAGACTAATATACCACACTAATTGTGACATTGAAGAATAAATTTTTTATACTGAAAAAGTTCGGCCTCCTTTTTCGCTTTGTCTAGAGTTCCACCGGACTATAAGAGCACTCACTATAAGTGAACTCACTATTACTCACTATAAGAGCAGCGTAAAACGAGGTCCGTCCGATTGCCCTACGCGGCGGAACATTGCTTCTAGCACTTTCTGGCTCGCTCTCCGCAACGCTGGCTAGCATAAAAAATTCATGACCATTGCACTCTGAGAGAGTGAATGACCACTGGAGCTCTATGTCATTGTAATTTAGTTACAATGATCACATTGGTAATTCACGTACGCCACAAGATGATCGATTTCACCGCATTGGTGTGGCATTTCAAGGTAAAAGTCTCCAACATATGAACCCTAAACCAGTCCCCTTTCGGTCTCGTTCCAATTGCCGACTGCGACCGCACAGATAGCGCCATAGGATCTAAGCCCCAGGCCCAGAACAGTCAGAGGACTCGTACACATTTCTGCGGAGGTCTGATGCGAGAGTATTAGTACCTGGGACGCTGTGTTTCCACCAAGCGTTCTTGAAAGATTACATCCTATTGTCGTTCGACACGATTGGCATAGCAATCCACCTCCGCCTTTCGCTTTCAAATTTTTTCGATCCGTTTACCACGCGTTGAGCTCTGTTTTCTTTATAACATTTCAGGAAGCAGATGCTTATCGCAAACAGAATAAAATATAGTGATGTGTACTAAATAAGCGGTTCAAAACTATGTAAGGTGAATTGTGGCTTTCATCGACTTTGCAGCTTCTGCTCGTTGTCAAAATTATTTACTAATCCGGCAGCAGTTTTGTTTCTGGTAAACTGACCATCCTAATCCTCCAAATAAAGCTTTTGACAAACTTTTGGGTTTGTTTTACTATTTGTGTGTGGAAATGTGTTTCTTAAAAAGGGATGCATTCGTCCTTGCAAGGTAAATTCATCACGGAAGGAAACTTTTTTTATAATTAATCTATGTTTTTATTACATTTCGTTTCTCTAAACAAGTGAAATGTTTCATTTTCCTTGTTGTTTATTGCTAAAAAAATATTTAAATCTTCAAGTGTTAACTTTTTTCATCAAAATGCAATGTTTTGGTTGTAGTTATTTATTTTATTTGGGAAAGTGTTCGTTCATGTATTTTTGTCTCCATTGGTATATATACGATTTCAATCTTTAAATGAAAATTTTTTGCATCTAAAATCAAATTTGCGTTGCCTGCATTAGCATTATGAATTTCATTGTGTCATGCACTTTTCGTGATCACTTCGTTAGTGTTCTCTTTTTAAATTACAACATTTAGGCGCTGGAAGCCTGTGCGGAGAGTGTATCTTATTTTTTGTTTTGATGCAAACCAATCGCTCATAATCTCTCGTCTCCTTCAGCTGCCCCGAGTTTCATGATTAAGCGTCCCGCGCAGTTGTGTTTCTCCTCGTGCACTCCGACATAGCACGGAAGCGCACAACAGCGGCCCTGTCTGAGCTCAAATGGGTCTGCTCTGACCCCGGTGTGGCCGCCGATCCAGACGTGTTTGCAGCACCCGTTCGCATAACCAGATCCGTTTACGGTGGAACACGTTTGCTTTGCACCTTTATATGGGTCCAAATAGAGCCCGGTTAGAATTTTATGATCGTCAGACAGGGCCTGTTTGATCCTGTATACTCCCCAACAGGGTCTGGCGCGAACCCTTTTAATCTGTACGGCCGTCAAACAGGAGCGGTGCTAACCCGTTTGATTTTCAAGAGGAATTTTTGATAGGGTGGCCTTTTCTGTCAGCTACACACAATGCAAAGAAAGAACTTTTCTTTCTTTAAAACAAGGAACTTGTAAAAAACACTGTAGCACAAACGGCTACACTTTGTGAACTAAATGAACCTTCTTGACTATAATGTTCTAACTCTCGGCACCCCTCTTTACTCTCTATGCTTATCTTGGGCCTTCTTTTCTTGTTCTCCTCCTTTTTCCCATTTTCCCCACGTCTCACTTGTACGGTAGCAAACCGTACCTGGTTTACATTACCTGGTTTACATTCCTGCTATTCATATAGCTTTTTGTTCCTTCCTTCCTTTGTATGCATTTTTTTTACACGACAATAATGATTCACGGATTGCTAAACCTACTGTGGAGAACCCATGTTTGGAAGCGCGTGAGGCTCGCGGGTAGTAATCATGACCTGTTGCGACGCTTCCAATGCTGGTGAGGATAGTCGGGTGTAAATAGGTGCTGGATGGGAGCTCTCGCCAGATGTATACCTGATATGTTTCCAGGGAAGGGTGCAGGGAACGTTATAGCCTCCAGGAACGCATGCAGTGGGCGAGGATGGCGCTTCAGAGTAGTGAGTAGGAGGTACCACTTCGCATATCCTACACAAACTGATACTAATAAAATAAGGCCGTTCCGGCTTTAGATATTTTCGCGAGCTTTAAACACACTCCGCCACTTTTTCAATAGCATCGATTTCTCTGTGCCTGTGATATCTACAATTATCAGCTACTGCGTAGCTACAAGAAGGCGTTGCAAGGAAAAATAAATTCTTTTTAACCTGAAGCCGCTCTGACAATGGCTCACAGCCCCAAATCTTATCGATACCGATCCCTGTGGGAAGTTGCATTTTCACGTGTTGACTTAATTAAAAACATCTTACATATTGTACTTAATTTCACCAGAAAGAAATCAACATCCTATTTTTAAACAATACACGTATTTTAAATCTTTGTTTAGATCACAGGATTTGAGTTTGCTGCTGAGAATACCATGCGTTTTTCTTTTGCTGATGTGATAAATCTCACAATGCTCGTGTGGTAAAAGTACGTGAACGCAGCTCTTTTTCTTGTACCCACTTTGGCTGTAGCAGTTCGTGGAATGTAGTTTGTAGTGCTCTGTACTTTTATGTACTCCTGTCGTGCTGCCAACCTGATGCTCTTGTTTTTTCATGTTAATATTTTTATTGCTCAGACAAATGAACAAAGTGTAGTCTCAGTGTGTCCTGTAGTATACTCTATCAGCGAAAACGCGTTGAGAGCCGAACGGGGGCAAGGGCGCTATCGGGCCGTTTCTTTCAGATTTTTCCGTTTCCCCTTCAGTGTGTCTTTTTTCACTTTGATGCACCTTTGAGCACAAGAAACTGAACTTTGACTTCGACGGCAGTAGCGTGATTCGGACATGCTTATAAGAAGGGCCCGGTACTGAAAATCGCGCAGCTTTATTCCTTGAAAGGCTATTATGAAATCGGGTTCATGTGACAATCACTTCGGAACGTTTAGGGGAAGTTTTTAGTACCTTGAAGGCTTAGGGCGGTGCCGGGCGTTCTAAGTAGAGGCGGCGCGCATACTGCGAGTCCACGATGATATTAAGGTAGGGGTGGGCTCCGTACGTTGTAACACTGTAAGCGAGAGCAAGTGCCTCGACCGTGTCTGTTGATAGTTGTTGTGGGCAGCTGTTGACGCCACGTGTCCTTCTGAGTTGAGTGCCATTACAGTGGTGCGAGGGAAGTTAGGGTGCAGCCAATTTCTATGTAGCATACGTGCAGATCATTTGCGTAGCGCTTGGTGAGGCAGCGAGCATCGAGCATCTCTGAGGTCCTTGTAGATAGGGTAAATGTGTTTCGTTATTGGTGCCACTTGGGCACAACGTTGTTTAGATTTTATATTTGTTGAAACAAAAATATTTCGCTATCAATAGAATTATAGATCAATAGATATTTAGCTCCAAGAAAATTTCTTACACCACTTCTAGAATATGCAAACACGATATGGTTTCCGAACTTGAGTACCCGCTATAAAAGTTCAATGAAAGGCAATAAGATTTGCCCACAATAAATGCAGCGGTCAAACTCTTCCACTAACCTTCTGGCTTCTTCAAGACTAGGACGCGGTCAGTTAGGGCGAGGTGCGCTCGCTTAAAGCTATTGTTCCAGATAATTCAGAACAGTTACAACAGCAATACACATAAATAGATATCTTTTTCTCAGACCCGTCATACGGGCCATAAACATGGCCGCATCTTATCCGAATATTCCTGTAGTAACGACAGGATTAAGCGCTCATGTTATTCCCGTTGCAATTCGTGATGGGAATATACTGGACTCGGTGATAACAAGAAAAGACTGGTTATCTATGTTCATCAAATGCTAGATTCAACCCAAAACTAAAAGTCATTGTCACGCAAATGGAACTCGGCACATGTGTACCCTATTTAGCTGGTCGATCTGCTTGTTCCTTTGAGTATTTTCCGTTGTTGTAGCTTTGTAATATCTCTATTTTACCTGTTTGATCTACTCGATTCCTGTTTTTTTCAGTTACTATGGTTCGTGGTATACACGTGTGTGCGTGTGAAAATATGTTATTGTGTCTACGCGTGCATACATTTTTTTTCTCACGAAGGAACCTGTTTAATGATATGTTCTTGCATGAACATTACGTGCGCTTACCAGAACTGCTCTGTTACGACTAGCAGTACTGCAAATAAAAAAATGAATAAAAAATAAATAATAAATAAATAAATAAATAAATAAATAAATAAATAAATAAATAAATAAAACAAATAAATAAATACATAAAACAAATAAATAAATAATAATATATAAATAATTGTGTAGATCTGGGTATTAACCCCATTTTGGCGACTTCTGGTTTCGTTGTGTTATACTTGCTTTTTTATTTCCTAGATTTTCTTGCATAAAATACCTTGGAACAGCTCGAAAATCAGCCTTTAGAAAAGGTCCAAGCTATATTTTTTAGTAGCGGCAATACCCCGTGATTCTCGGGTGTGACAATATTACAGCCGCTGTAATACCTATTGAGGGGACTATACCGGCCCTATATAGCTCTAAATGTAGACACATCTGAGTGGGTACTGTGGAGAACCAAGAAATATCCCAGTAGACACTGTTGATTGTAACCCCCCAACTTGACAGCGCACAATCGTGTACTGCTTCGGTTATTGAAACTAATCAGAATACCCTTTGCGAGGAATTGAGCATACTCCCGAATGTACATTAATTGCGATGGAATTCGCAGTTTTTTTTTTCATTTTAAACTGGTACTATTAGGTGTGCTTTATTGGAGCAATGGCCGATGAGGCCAAAGAGCACCAAGACAATTTTTTTGCGTTAAAATACAATGGCGATGATTTTGATATGTAAAAATTGTGTATACGTGGGTGTAAAGGGCCCTTACTCTACAAAGTTAAGATGATTAAAATGAAGGGTAACAATGAGGATTGCTACGTGTACAGTGCTGGGCACATCATAAAATGTCCAGCGATGGCAGTGATGTCACTGCCACACATTATAAAAACGCTCGGAGTCATCCTCACTTGCATTAGGTGGCCGTGATGTCACAGATGGTATGCGATGAGTGATAAAAATCAAATGTCAGTGAGGTAGGCTTAAAGGCGTTCACTTCTGATGGGGGTTAATCTGATAACAAGAATGATTGATGTAAGGGTATCGTGTAGGCGTACAGTTCGGGGAAGAGTCGTTTTCTTGCGTCATAGAATGCCCAACATTTAATCAATTCGTTGAGAACTCTAAGTTGTTCGCACATCTGGGTTCTTGGTGGAGTTCAGTTTAAAGGATATAGGTGAGTAGTGTGTGTGCGACCAATTATTATTCTACTTGTTGATATTTCTGTGAACGTGTTCCGTTTTTTTGTGTTGTATTTTCCTATTTGTGTCTTAAAAATGTGCAGTTTGTTTCCAATTTGTGCGTCCCACTGTACCTGACAGCGCCTCTAGTGGCTTCGTGTGTAGGTAGGAAACACGTAGAATGTACACTACACTGCGAAGAGCAGCCACAGCCGCATTCTGGTCAGCAATTTCATTGCCGAAATGCCGCTGTGCACAGGTACCCAGCATACTACTGAAGTCAATTTTAGAGCATAGGGATATATACATATGCATTTTATAAGATGATTTAAAATGAAGTTTCTGGTTGGATATCCTGACTGAAGTGCTAGTACTTAGCTCATGGAGTCTGTGAAAATGATGAAACTGTGTATTCTGCTTTGTGTAATTTGTTATAAAGTGGTTAAAGTGCCGTGTGCTGTAAAAATACTAGTATTTTTGTTCGTTGTCTTTGTTATGGTAAAGTTTGGGCCATGTGCAGCCCATCATATAAAAATTGTAGACATGGAGGCGTCTGTGTAAAACGTTTTGTAAGGATATTTGTGTCAAATATGTAGAAAGTGCTATAAGATGAGTTCTCCTGGTGCAGTTCTTTTGCTAATGGCTCTTAAGATAAATCACAAGAAACGGAGACATTTTAAGAAGTAACAAGGCCCGTGATCGAAGTTTTGTAAGTCTTGCTTTGAGAAATCCCAAGATCCTGAGCTTGCAGTTTCACTTTCAACGAGAATGGAATCTATATACAGGTCCGGTTGAAAAACAAGTGCATGGCAGAGGTTTCAGTGACAACCAAAGAAGAAGGGTGATTTTTTGAGGATATTCTCTTCACGGCATACAATAGGTCTGTATACAAGGGGTGGTCTTCAACGCACCACTGGTCACATTCGATGTATAGGGTTTGTGCAGGACTCAATCGGAAGGCTCCTGACGAATCGCGAAGACCCAGGTGCAGAACAGGGTCAAGCATTTTTAAAGCGGTTTTCGAAACTGACCCGTATACTACGTTGTCATAGTCCAACCGCGACTTCACTAAACTGTTGTAAAGATGCCGCAGGCGCATCGTATCTGCACCGTAGGAGTGGTGGAATAGGACTTTGAGGATATTCATTGCCTCTATAAATTTTGTTTTGAGTACTTTTATATGGGGAGTGGTTGAGAGCTTTTATCTAGCACAATACCTAAAAACTTGTGCTCCTTCACAGGCACATTTCACCGTTTCACACCGTTTCACCGTTTCGCATTACCGTTTCACACGCACGATTAGTTTTTTTTTGTACATTACTACGAAAGGGGCACAGACCCCGTCAAGCCTTCTTTCTCTGGCTTTTTGTCTGTGCCCCTGGTATCTGTGTTGTTGTTGTTGTTGATACCAAATAAAGGTGACATCTATTCCACTAAGCTGGATGGCGGGCTCTGGGTTGATACCACGCCTCTTCGAAAATAAGACAAACGTGCTTATTTGATGATTTAACTTAACACGGCCATTTTACAAGCCTGTTTGTGGCAATTTTCACCTGCTTATCAAAAATAGATGGGTTACAAGACCTGAAACTGATATTCTCATCGTCTATAAAAATGGAGTAAAGGACTGTACAGTGCAGACCTTTTCGACATGGGTTCATATAAAGTATGAAAAGTATGGAGCTAAGTACTCCGCCCTCATGAACACCGTTTTCTAGAATACACAGCGCGGATACTGCAGCCCCACTCTGATAGCGCAGCCCCACTCTGATAGCGCGCTCAGGTAAATAGCTTTCAAGGGTGCTGTAAAATATTTACTAATATTAAAGCAGTTGCACTCAATGTGAGAGCTTTCGCAAGTACGGAGCCGTGAATGGTCCTTTTCCTTTGTGTTATTGTTGTGAGTACTTTGTGTTTAGGGTGTTTTTTACAATTTTAGTACATTTAGTTATGAACTCCGCTTATATGACATTGTCTGATACAGGCAGCGTCGCTCCTACTCTCCCGCCAGGAGAGGCTGTGGTACCCTCTCTTGACTCGTTTAATAATCCTAATCATCATCGTCATCATCACCAGCCTATCTATGCCCACAACAGGGCAAAGGCCTGTACCATTCATCTCCAATTACCCCTGTGCTGTGCTAACTCGTCTAATGATAGCCTGACGTTGATACCGCAAGAAGAAAAAAAGGGCGTCGCAGCCCCTAAAATGAACAACATAGAGACATTGAATGCGTTTTTATTTTTGGTGGGTAAATAAGGTAGTCGTGATAGTTCTCGTATTTTTTTATTGCGTACTTATTTGCGGTCTGCCAACGGCAATGTCCATGTCAACGGCACCACGCAAAGATCACCCGAACACTATGCCCTTGAGAAACGTGTGCCTCCGTTCCGCAGGAAGGGCAATTGGGCACGCTCCGGCACGTCATCGGAGAGTGTGATTTCACCGAGGCAATCCCTCCACCCCTTACCCAACCCTCCACCACCCTTCCCACACCCTTTAACGAGCGATGGGAGACCTTGCTAACCAGCCCCGCCTTGGAAGACCAGCTCGTCCTGATCTCCAGGGGCCAGGCAGCCGCGGTAGCATATGGGTCCCGCGAAGAGGGAACCACCCCATCCGGCACGTAGTCGCCGCAATTTTGTGTGGCTAAATAAAGTTGTTCTCTCTCTCTCTCTCCGTTCCGCAATGGGATAGGCCAGATAGGCTTCGGAACGCGAGGAACCCAGGTTCCGTGCCTATTAAAAGACGCTGGTTGGTTTTCGAAGCCACTGTTCGGGTGCGTGACACCATGACCCCGGACGAGCTTTTACAACTCGTTAGCGGTTCCCATGCACTCCAAAACGAGCTATTGGGTCATACGACGTAATATGAAGGTGTTCAAAAAATTCGAAACATCTGCAGGCCACGTTTTGGTTTAGGGTTTGATATCACATCCTGCCAGTGATCACCTGCTTAGGGGTGCAGTTTAAAACTCTTGCTGGCCCTGGAAGCAATCCTCGATTGTAATTTTTTGTTTGTATGAAAAACGTTTATTAGCAATAACCGCGTAGATAGATCAATCAGCTGAGAAGACATTCAGGAACCTGTAAAAATAGGTCCAATAAACACCAGGTAGTCCCGATACACCAAGGTTCATGTCGTTGCGAGGAAAATTGTTTAAAACAGTCGGTTTAACATTTCTTTGGGTTACCTATATAAGGAAGGACGAGATTGATATCTGAGCACAAAAAACATTCGCTCTTTTTGCTACTGCATTGGGGCCCATAAAAACTAGTTTAAACATTTCAAGTGTCTTGTATTAGCAGTTTGGTTGGCGTTCATACACCGTATAAGAAGTGCTACCTGTGTTTCGTAATTTTAGAAAATTGCTCTCGCTTTTTAGCAAGGCTTTTGGGCGAAATTTTAAAACTAGTTTTTCCGCATTTTTATACGTAGCTTCTGAGGGCCTAACGCATACGGCCTATCGAAAGGCGTCACATATATTCGGTACTGTGTAGAAACATGATTTTATACTCCCAAATCTGCATTCGCCCCGTAGGGGTTGGTTGGGCTGATACAATAAAACTACATTTTTGACATTTGTGCAGATTTCATATCTCAGCAAACACCCGATTGATATCCCAACAAAGCAGATATATATTCAGTATTTTGTGAAAATGCAATCTCCAGGTCTTCTTCCTCAGGGATGGAATTCAAAAATTGCAGTCCTATTAGCTCCGACGTCATGGTAGAAATATACTTCCGAAATTTCAAGTCTCTAGACGCCGCAGTTTTGTCTGCGCATTGATCAGTCAGTCAGTCTGTTAGGTAAGACGAACAACTTCTCTTTATTATTTGTTACAACCGCGTAAAGTTTGCTTGTCGTAAAACCCACAGTCGAAATATTATAAAATTATTAGGTCCTAACTTTTTCTAATTACAAATCTTGAGCTGGTAGCAGGTACCTCTATTAACGTGGTATACTTGGAGGAGATTGGCGCATTTTTTTGTGGATCAGGTGGACTTTTTAGTCTCTTAGTACCGCGGTTGCGGTACCTTATGCCGAATACCTGAAAACAGAGAGAAATCTACGTCACGAGAAGTTGAAGAAGCTCACTGAAACGAACAAAAAGGAAAATGGACACATGGTAATTATTGTGATGATTCTGCACATAGTAATGTGCCTCTTAAGCTATTGTGCCTCAGTTTGCATTTCCAAGTGCATTTGATTTGTTGCTTTTAAGCCTCCTTAATATATGCATCCCATCTTGGAGATACATAAAGTGGGAGTATCTCCCGTTTCGTAAAGTAACCGTCCTTGTCATTGCGCCGAACTACCGAATAGCCATGATCCAACTCACCCAACCAAGACCTAAATTAAAACAAGAAAAACTGGCCGAGAAATTATTATTAGCTCCTAAAGGGGACATACGACATTTATTCCCAAGTTTTTGTCAAGGTCTTTCTGTGCTCACGTCTTGGTTAAAAATTTTAAATATCACCAGGAGCGATAACGGTTTTCCTAAGTCTACACCCGTCAACTTTCTCTAGCTTCATTACAGTTACTTTCAGGCGAGGCCATGTTGTCAGCCCACCGATTATACCACTTTTCCCTGAACATTTTTATTTGTGACTTCAACACACGAAGTCCCAGGAGCGTTTTCATGCCTTTACAGCTGTATTTATCAATTCAAACTGTCACAATTCGCACAGTTTACACCAAAACACATAAAACATGTACGTATTTCGTGTTATATTGTGATCTCAGATTACTGTAGACCACATTCAAGGCGTAATTTACAAATACGCCCTTGCGCTACCGAAACAAAGACATACAAGCGTCTGAGTTTAACTCAAGAGTTCTATATGGATAATAGCGCCAATACCGTAGTATTCAAATGCAGATATTCCTTTCGCGTTGTGAACGCGAACAGAATTGCAGTATTTTCAGTAGGCACAATCAACCAACCGATTACGTGCGCAACAATACTTCTTGCGCCTTCTAGAAAGTTTACGGTCGCATTCGTAGCGAATTTTTCTTGTGTCTGTGGGGGGATAGCAACGCTGAAGAGTTCCTTCATTTCTTACGGCCGGGCAGGAGATGCGTGGAAGATGCACGTAGTACACGTCATGCATTTGTCACACCTAACGAACATCCTGCCTAGCTCGGACACCTGTTTTGTTTTCAATTTTATATGTCACTAAAAAGGTCGCTGACACTTGCTCCCAACGTTTAAACGCATTTCGTTACAAAACTTGTTTTTTTACTCTTCACGCTGTAAATACACAAGCAACACTAAGCTGGTCTGAGCTGCATGCTGTAGTCACAACGGAGGAACCACTAGTAATGGCAATGGCCGTAATTAAAATGGACGTCCAAAATGATCGATGGGAATGTTGCACTCCAATTTATAAAAAGTCGCTGCCAATATACGCATGACACTTTCCAAAGAGCAGAGTTTGCTGCGAAGGGACGTAGTCTAAAAGGTAAAACTTTCGCTGATCATCAAGAATGTCAGAAAGGTGAACACGTGGTGGAATTTTCTGCAACGTTCCTTCTCGCCAAATAAAAAGAATGCTCTGCATCTCAAACAGCTTTAAGACAACCCACGCATCGTGAGCACCTAATGTGAGGCTTCTCCTGTGTGCAAAAGTGGAATGGTTGCGCAGTACCTTATCAACTCGTTTTCTAAACTAACATCATCGCACATATTGAATTCTGATGCTATTAATTGTTGTGCGCCAATGTAAAACTAGATATGAAGCTTGATTGTTGGGTGACCCTAAGCACAGTGAAAAAAAAAATTCAATGTGGTATCCCCCCCCCCCCCCAAAAAAAAAACGGTCAGCTACTCATAGCGGAATCAAAATCGCGAATGCTCTATGGTGACGTGGACACGTCAGTTTGAAATGAAGTCTCCGGTCACATAAAACAATGCCAGAATCGCGGCACAAAGAAAGCAAAATCTCTGAATCTAAATTTTCGCAGACATACTTGCTAAATATATGACTGTCTTATGATTGGTATGCGCTAAATGATTTTTCGTAAACGGAGTGCATTTCTTCGTTGAAAAGCGAAGCTTTTGATCAAATCGTCTGCGTGTGGTGTGCGCTCCTCAAAATACCAAGAAAATGACGACCTCTGCCGCACGCGTTACTCGAGCGCACATTTGTCAGGCTAAGCATACCCACTTAAAGAGATTGGCCATATATTGCCAAAAAAAGCTCCAGTCTTTCCCGCGTGCCTGCAGCGCATGTTTGTTAAGTTAAGCATACCCACTCAAGGAGATTGGCCAACGTTGGCCACAAAAAACTCCAGTGTACGCCATATCACGGTAACAGTTGCTCCGAACGAAATAGACACGTCATGGAGTACTCACGTGTACCTTATTCACACCGAAACAAGAAACGAGGGCAGGCTTGATTGATTGTATGGTTTAAGACGCCGATGCAACGCAAGCGATGAGGCATGCCATAGTGGAGGGCTCCGCATGAATTTTTACCAACTGGGGATCTTATCTTGCACCAAAATCTCGTACACACGGGTGTTTTTTGATTTTCGCCTCAATCAGAAAAGCGGCCGCCGCGGCCAGGAATCGAACATGCGTCCTCGTGCTCAGCAGCACAACGCCTTAGCCACTGAGCCACCGCGGCAAGTAGACGAACGCAGGCTATTTGCGGCAGCGAAGAAGAAGCAAATTGGCTGCAATCGTACACGCTGACCGTCGTGATGGTCGTTAAGGTTGCGTACAGCTTCGCAACCTTCAAGACTTATGCGTTAGCGTGAGCTTCCAGCATTTGTTTGTATTTTCTGAATATAAGTGTAATATTAACCTACTAAGTCGCAGCTACAACTTAGAAACCTATTTTGCAATGACCCATAAGCAGGGCAGTGCTTCCAATCCTGCTAATGCTGTTTTACTGAACGACGTTTGCGCATTTTCTGGAAATAAAGAAAAAAGAATTTGTTAGACCGCCTCTCCGTGTTAATAAATAGCGGTGACAGCTTGTGTACCGCACTTGTTCAGATTGAATAGCCTTCTTCTGTTCTTGCTTTTACCTCGGTCGTCGAGAAAAATTACTGCATAAGGTTTCAAACATGGAACCGTGGTAGCCCCTTGTTACTTTAATTCACTACCGGTATATTTAAAGAAAAGCGAAAGGCATTGGTCTACACTAGAGTGAACACTGGAGCGATGTTTTCATCCAGACGCAGACGTTTTCACCCGTTTCGTTTGTGAAGCTGGCAGAGACTGTCTTCTTTTATTTAAGGACGTTCATTACAACCATGCAGTATATGAGGACGGAATTAGTGAGACATGTGGGGTGGTCAATCGGAGGGGATCACCTGGAGAAAGAACATTTGACTTATAAATTGGTCAGGCTCTGAAATTACGTCTACAGATTTTAGATGACCGAAACTAGGGTGCTGCATGTCAATTGGTCACACATCTGAAGCCATCGCTACGAAGTCTGAGGGATGTCGGCTAGCTGTGATGTAAAGTTTCTGCTTATGCTGTCGAATCTCCCGTGAATGCACAAGGCGCGTAAAAAACAAATGTAACTATACGTTGTCCTAAGTATGGGTCGTCTTTGCATGGACGCCTCATTAAAGGGAGAATTGAGGTTGGATCGTCATTGCTGCTCTTTGTCAGTTATTTGGTTATTGTTATGGTTTGCTAGTTCATTCTCACTTGTGTTCGATAAATCATCTATGAGTGCCAGAATGAGAGAGAATTTTGGGTCGCATGACTTTGTGCACGTAACCACGATTAGTTCTGTTTTATGTGTCCAAGCAGCGTACGAGTGTTTTTTTTTAGTAAAACTTGATTGGTTGTTTCGGAGCGGAAGGATAACAGGAAAACTATCTTAGAGCAGGCTCTATCTGAACGAGATATGTCTGACAAGGGACGTCGTTATTGTACTGTGGTTCTTATAAATATCTGAGAGTCATACAAAAAGTTTAAATTAACTTTCAAATAACACAAAAGGACAGGACTCGACTCGCTCACTTCTTCGAACATCGAGCATCAGGCCTCATGACGAGTGAAAAAAAGCACAGAGTTTAATGCGGCCACGATACAACTAGGCTATGAGGCGCGCTGTATGGAGGCACAGTATTAATTTTGACCGGTTTGGTTGGTTGGTTTTGTGCTTTTCATCTCCATCTGAGAAGCGCTCAACACAGCCGGAGTAGAACCCGTGTCTTTTGGCTGAGCATTAGAAGCAGTATTAGCTGAAGCACGGCGGCGTGTAAGGAGCGAGGTGAGATCGTTTTTCTCTTTTAAAGCTCGAAAGGATGATTTAGCTACGGAGGAACTAATCTTGAACGTTTCCAGCAGTAACAGTTAAGCAAAACTACCACTCAGTTTCTCTTTGAAATTTAAAACTTTGCTCTTCGTTATCCTTCACAGAGGAGATATGCCACGTTTGTAAGAACACCTCCTCAATTATTCTTTCTCGTCCGTGAAGACAGAAAACACAAGGTAACCAACCGCTACGTTTTCTCATCATAGAACAATGATAATTTGCTGTTGTAGCATTGTCCCTATTAGGGACATAATTGTGTTCCTCTCGTCAAAATGAGGGGAATAACAGCGTTATGTTGATCAGGGTTATCATTATTCCTTAATTATGCCCAATTCACATTAATGAGACGCAGAAACACGATGTAGCGAAATTTTCCATCTCAGAATTCTAAATATCAAATAGCTTGCGATGTCAGAGAGGCACTTGTAAGATTACATTATCGATCAGGAATGACTGAGTCGTAATAGCTTGTAAAACGTTTCACAAAACCGTCAAAAACACTTACCGACGGGCTAAGCCTGTACTCTGAAGTGAAGCACAAAAGCTCGGCCGACATTTTTTTTCTTTTTGACATTAGCGCACAGTAGGGACCGGGAAGCCGTTGAATGGCACTACCGTCGCTTTAGCGAACAGTGCCGCCAATGGAAACCGCTCCTCTGCGGAATGTCGGTGTAGGCCAGTGCGCCTACTTGTCCATGGCTTTCCGTCGTTATGCGGTGCGATCTGCATAGCCTAAACAAACGCGAGGACTTTTTCGACTTGAGAATCTCGATAGTGTAGACAATGTTTACGCGGCGCCCAAAGCATGCGATTTGCGTATATGTTTAGTACGTGCGAACCCGCATGACCGTAAATGTACAAAGCTACAATGTTGAAATGAAAGTGCGAGTTCATTCTCCCATGTAACCATTGTAAAAAAAGAAAATTGTAATACTGCATACTTCTCTGCCTGAGTGTCGCAAATCGTTGAACATTAAGCAGCTAAACGCCCCTCCAAAGCTGTTGCGTACGGCCGAACGGAGCAAGCTGCTGTGGTGGCATTCGGAGTTAAAGAAATGGCACCGTGCACGAGCAAGGGACCAAGTTTGGGATGCTTTTTAAGATTTACCCCAAACGTAAAACGCTGTGCTCAAGAGAGAGAGAGAGAGAGAGAGAGAGAGAGAGAGAGAGAGAGAGAGAGAGAGAGAGAGAGAGAGAGAGAGAGAGAAAGAAAGAAAAGACTTTATTGAATGTTCGCCTGCAGGAGGGACGAGCAAAGGCTCCGCGGAGCCACCCCGTCTCTCGACGCTGCCTAGGGCGTCCTCGAAGCATTGCCCCGCAGGCGTCCGCCAGTTCGGCGCGCGAGGGGCCTTCGGGGATGTCCCCTCGAGCCCTCCGTCGGCGCCTCTCCGGACTTCTGCTTGGCGAGAGCCGCCTCGAGCTGCTGGACGGCTTGCAGCTGCTCCGTCAGTTCCGACGATGCAACCGCTCGTGCGATGGGATCCGGCAGCCGCCCCGGTGGCGCGGCCGCTTCCGTTGGGTAGCGAGAACAGTCCCATAGGATGTGGGTCAGAGTTGCTCTGGCACTCGCGCACACACTGCACACGTCACTTTCATAAATGTCTGGGCACACGTGGCGCGCGAGCGCCGGCGTGATTACCGATCTGGTCTGCAACTGCCGGAAGAGCACTGCCTGCGCCCTCGTCAGTCCCGGGTGGGGTTGCGGCATAGTCCGACGTTTGAGCCGATACCAGCGCAGGAACTCGGCATACTCGACGAGGGGCTCCTGCTGTTCGATGTCGTGGCAGCCGTCACCGCCTTGCGGTTCTCCGTCCCTCGGGGCCGCTGAGCCGGGAAGGATCCCGGTGGTGGTGGAGGGGGCCACCGGGCGAGCCGCCGTGCGGTTGGTGAGCGCGCGCGCGGCGGCGTCCGCCGTCTCGTTGCGGTTGGGGTGGCCGCTGCCGTTATTGCTGCTGCCTGCTTCCCGCGTGTCCGTGTGCGCCGGGAACCACCTCAAAGGACAGTGCTATTAACCTGATTACCTACGGTAGAAACATGGACACTTTAATGGTAAAACTTTTCAGCATCCGAAAGGAGGCGTTTAGCAGAATAAACACCGCATGACCATTAAAACGTTATTTCTTCATGTGAATTGTAAACGCTTAATTCCTGAGTTCTTACTTGGTTGTTGGCTAGTTGGCGTATGGTCTGAAAAAAAATACTGCTTGGCTAAACGAGCAGAGAGACGAGACGGTTTAAAGAACTGCTTATAGCTTCGCATGTTTATTCCCTGGTCGCATTTAACTTTGTTTTATCAAATTTCTGCAACTGGCGTTTGCGAAAGCAAACTCCCCCGTACGGGCTGCGTTTAAAGAAGTTTCACAAGTTGCGAGTTCAAGCGAAGTGCCGGAAACAATAATGGCGTATTTGGTTGGGTGTTTACGAGCGCTCTCAAGTGATCTGAAAAGCGGCCGCGCCTTTGGTTGGTAGAATTCGAGCGCTTGAACTACCTTCGGTTGGTTCTTTCGGAGCGCCAGCCTCCCACTTGGAGCGCTCCCGACCTCTCTGACTTCGAAGTGAGAGCATGGCGCGATCTCGCCGGGAGGACGGGCCACGTGACACAATACGCCGTGGTCACGGTGTAAGAATATTTCGGTGTTGACACTCGCCGGCCGCCGCGGCTGAGAACGCGGCCAGATCGTGTTCGCCCTCAGTACATGCGCAGACCGCAGCGGCGCGGGGGCGCTGCGAATGAAGGACCGGCTATCGCTTGCGGAGTAGCGGGCACAGCTGCGGTGGATGCGCGGCGTGCTTGACTTTCCGTGTCATTCAAACTGCGTTTCGGTGTTTTCTGCTGCAGAGTGAGGAGTAGACATTATGATTCAGCTTCCACGTTGTGTTCGTCACCGATCACTGCGCAACCAGCCGCAGTGAGCGTTGTGGAACTCACGCCGTACAGCAAGGCGTCGCAGTGCGCGGATATGGCGGCCCATGTGCTTTTCAATGGCAAATCTCTGCGAAAGGCACTGTAATGCATTTTGTTTTCTCCAGCAAGAAAGGCGACTTGTAGTTAAAAATGCGTGTTACACATAAGGCTATTTTGCCTTTCGTGGAACAAAAAAAATTTTATCCTTATGCTTAATGTAAACATGGGTAATCAGGGCCTAGACAGAGCAATGCTATTAACACAGCTAATCCTTATATTGAAATGTAAAAATAAGGATAACAAGAATGTTGGTTGGTTAAGAAGTATGGTTCTTATACGTATCCGTATTTTTGTGCAGATGTTACGTCGACGAAACAAATAACACAGACATTACTAAAGCAGAAAAACGAAAATTGTTTCACTGCGGCATCTATTTCTTTTTATTTTTTTACCTGTGACGTATAGCAACCCCCCAAAATAATTTCTGGATAAGCCACTGTGGCAAATAATAGACACCGCAATGCAAGGCTTCAAATTAAAACCAAATTCGATCATTCAAATCGTACAGAACACGGGCACCAGTTGCATTCTTTCGCTGATGCCGCAGTCATTGTTACACTTATGTTGTTCGATTGAGCTCCCTGATCAGTAAAATCTCACTGTGGGATCTGTCGACCCCCAAGGACGAGACTCGACCGTCAAGGGGGGAGAGAAGCGACCATGGAGGTCTGTCTTTAATGGAACATCAAAGGGAAGGGAAGACGAAGAAGCAATGCGTGCGCTCGTGCGCCCCTAGACATGACGATGATGCCAGAGCACAGGGAGATTGACCTCTGTCCCTTCAAGACAATGGCTGGCCACACCAGGCCTATGGCGGTCGATGACGATGTGGCTGCGACCCATTCAAAGAGATTCTACATCTTCCCGGCCGCCAAGGACGTAGAGTCAGCATGCTTCTAAAGGGTAGAGATGTTGAGAGGGCAGCCTGGTTCGAATCGGGTAATGTTCACCGACTTCGAATCAAAAAACTGAAGGGTGAAGTACTGTGCACTAGCCTCCTCCGCCGTTTTCTGTGGCAGCCCGAGAGGACTCTTTGGTTCTGGAGCTCCCGATGCGAACACATCCACGTACAGGTTCTTCCCACCACGATGGGGACTGTAGCAGCGACTGGTCTCCTATTCCTTTTTTAGGGCGTCAGTCAGGTTCTCGCTTCTTGAGCAACACTGCCCCTTATCCGGGGTCTTAACCAACTGGTCACATCTTCGCTCTTCTGCATCGAAGTTGTCGGATAGGTCGATGTCCTGCTTCCGAGGAAGAGCGTGTTCGTATCGTGCGTCTTCTGAGACTTGAACCCTCGTTGAAGCGCGTACTGGATCTTTACTGACTGTGGCCTCCGATTCTCCAAATCGTTCGAAGGCGAAAGGTACACCAGGCAGGCTGGCGTGTAGAACCACGACGTTCTTACAGTGGACTGTTTTTTTGCGTAGTCTGAACACGTCTTGAACTGTCTAGCCCAGTCGTGTTTCTACAGCTTTCATGCTGGGTCCAACTGTTTTTATGTTCCCTGTCACTATGTCCCAGTAGAAGTCGGAACCAATCAAAATCGATATGCCGTTGTCCCTTCCTGATCCGCACAGTACAGCTGTCGTGTCGATAGAGTGCGACTTTAAAACATTTATGATGTTCTGGTCGGGAACAGGAATCATCTGGTTGCAGATGGACGAAACCTCCAGTGCTTCGACACTGAGTGCCTTTTCACCTGTAGGGTCAAGCAGGTGAACTCGAACTCTTCTTAGAGTTTCATTAGTTTCTTTCCCTCCGAAGACTCCTACAGGTCAGGACCTCCTTTCCAAGAAATTCGCATCCTAACTTCATGGAGGCTGCGGTAGTGATGAAACTCCGCTGGCTTCCCCCGTCTAACAGAATCCTGCACCTTTCGGCGCTACGGGCGCCGGAAGCCTGGATGTTCAGCGTCTGGAGGAGGATCGCGCAACCTGTTTTTCCTGAGAGGAGCTGTAGGGGGGCCGATATAAGTTGTCCCTTTTCATGGCTGTCCGGATCTGCGTTGCACATCGAGGAGACTTGTCGTCGTTTACAGCGCAGGCAGGCAGTTCTCTTTCCTCCCTTTCGGGCGATGTGTCCTCGGGTCAAACAACGGAAACAACGTCCGTATTTGGTAAGAAGGCTCTTATGTTCCATGGTTACGTCTTCAGCTTCGCAAGACGCTGCGTCATGTGAGGCGGAACAAAACAAGCACTTTCGTATGTCGGGAGCTGCTGCATGCAGGAACGCTGCCGTATGTTCATGTTCGAAAATTCCTGTTCGCAGCTGTTCCCCTGGCTTGTCGTCCTTCTTAAACTTCGTTATCTCCGACGTGTCCTGAATAACTGCTTCCAGGCACTCAACTTCGTTTCCAAAGAAGTCCATCAGTTCGTCAAACTTTTTCTTGTGGTCGAACGGTTGTTGCTCACGCTGCGTGTCGGATGTTAAGGCAGGAGGTGACTTCTTGTAATGCTGATGGTACCTCAGGACCATGTCTTGAGGGAGCGTCCTTAGAAGTATCTGACGTAGCATGGAGCAATAGTGTCTCCGGGTTCATTACTAATGCTTTCAAGCTTCTGCAGTGTACTTGAACCTCGTCGTAAAGCTTTCGAAGTTGTGCGACGTCACTCGAAGACGAAACTGCTCTGATGTCAATCAGTGCCCGTAGGTGGTCTTGCGCAATCCGAGTCTGATCGCCGAACCGCTTCAGGAGTATTTCTATTGCGTCGTTATAGCACTGTTCTGTAATGGGGAGCCCAGTTACTGCGGAAGCGGCCGAGCCGGTAAGTAGGTTGGTCAAATAATGAAACTTTTCAGTCGCTCGCAGTTCCGAATTCTTGTGTACGGCGTGCTCAAATTGACTCCAGAATCTCGTCTAATTATGACGGTCTCTATCAAACTTCGTCAGTTGTATTGTCGGTAGCTTCGTACTGGTGGTTGCGGGCTTGCTATGAGGCGGTATCTTTACAGAAGGTAAAACGAGAGACTCACCAGCCTGCTTGCTCGAGATCTGTAGTGAAGCTCCGCCATGATCTTAACCACCTTGTCACTGAACGAAGTCGCGCTGGAGGTCTCTTCCGTGACCATTTCCTCCGTCGCTTCCAGAAAAATGTCGTCGTCCAGCTTCTGGATCGGTCGATGCCTGGCCTCGATCCTCTCCAAGGATATCGCTGCGTCCATCATTGTAGTCAGGGTGCCACTTCGGAGGCCGTCTTCTATCTCCATCAAGACGGCGGAAAGCTTGTCGCGAAGGGCAGTTCGTCGCCGCAGCTTGCGCTCGATTGAAATCATCCTTGGTCCTTGGAGGTAGGGTCCGCCGGTCAGTCAAGCAGAAGCCGTCGAAGAAAGGCTATCGGTCCTACTTGTCGGTGTCGGCCTGGCAGACACGAGTCCCGGGTTTCGGCACCAAGTTGTGGGATCCGTCGACCCCAAGGACGAGACTCGAGCGTCAAGGGGGAGAGAAGTGACCATGAAGGTCTGTCTTTAATGGAACGTCAGGGGGGGGAAGGGAAGAAGAAAAGAAGCAATGCGTGCGCTCGGTGCGCCCCTAGACATGACGATGATGCCAGAACACAGGAAGATTGACCTCTGTCCCTTCAAGACAATGGCTGGCCACACCAGGCCTATGGCGGTCGATGACGATGCGGCTGCGACCCCTTCAAAGAGATTCTAACATTTACCTCACAATATCAAAAGTGTGGAGGTCACAAGCTCGCCGGACGAAATAATTGTGGCTTCCGCAAATTTTGACAAAAAAAACGTGCATAGTTAAGGACAAACAAAGGAAACAGAAACATCAGCTCTTGTATTTCCTTTATTCGCCCTTGTCTACGTGCAATTTGTTTTGTGAAAATGTTCGAAAGAACCAGTTAGCCCATGTTCGAAATTAATTAGAAATAATTGCGGCTACCGATGCCGGTATCTTCCATGTGTTTTCAAAGAAGCATTTACACAGGCACACCACATGCCGTATGCACTGGCAGCAATGCGGTCAAGTTTATACAGCCATCGCGGGCCCAGTTTTTACCCGCTGCACATTTTGGTTTAACATCATACGTTTATAAAGCTGTGTAATTTGCTCTGACCCTACTAAGTTCGGTGGAGAATTTTGTGGTCCGCGAAGTCGCCTTACCACGCCGACTGCAATTATTGCAAACTGACATCCACCAATCCCACTATAGAGTTGCGTCAATATTTTATATCTTGGCGTGCACGCCGGTGTTTCCGTGAGATAGACAACCGCTCAGCACCGTCGGTATCGTCGTGAAAGCCGAGTTTGATAGAGAAACGCCTGGGAAATTTTCACTGACCATTTTCGCGTCGAGTAGGCAGCACAGCACTGCAGTGCCTTAGCCATTAAAATGTGGCATATGTATTGTCTTGGTTTAGCTTCGTTCCGGGCCGTCGCGCATACAACGGCGCAGGCGTCACGCTACACAGCAAAACAGCGCGGGTTGTGTGCCTAGCTATGGAGGTAGCATTTCTGATACAGGCGAAATACGAAAGCGTCACTGACGTCTCTGGACCAGTTAAAGAACCACAGTTGAACGAATTTTACCATATTCTCTACACGGCGGGTATTACCACCTTATACCTTGGGCGATATACACTGCTCAAGCAACATTTTATGCTACGCGTAGGCTCTTCCGCCCAAAAGGGCGAGCGTGTGCGTTTACCACAGCCTTTTATTTTAAAAGGCGGTAAAGTAACCACGGTCTCTGGAGTCGTGCGGATGAGCCAAAAAAATTATTCGCAATAGAAGCGTTTCGACAACGAGCTCGAAAGGGTCGCACGACCGCGTTCTCGCTGCTGTTCCGCGCACTGCTGCAGTTTCTGTGACTAAAAATGAAAGTAGACCAAACTTATTCGGTGTCGACAGACTTTTCGATCTGTCTGTGCCTATCTGCAATTAAAAAAATTGGGCCGATCTCCCCGCGAGGGAACTCGAGTAAATGCGTCGCATAGGGGGTGGGTGTATTGCGTTAACGTTTAGTGTTTGGGGAGTTGGTGGTAGTGAATGCGTTGTATCAGCAGCTTCTTGACGTAGTTTGAATGAGTCAGGAATATAAGGCGCGTTCGTAGCCTGCCATTCTGTGTCGGCTTTGTGGCGCAGTGGGTAGAGCCCCATGTACATTGCGTTCCGCCCGCAGGGTCGAGGGATCGAAACCAGGCGCCGGATAGTATTTTTTTCATATAGGAGGGGTGCGGACTACGACTATGGACGTCAACGCGGGTGACATCGTGAGTTACTGAAAAACTCTGCATTTAAAAGTTCACGTACACGCCGCTCCAACGAACGATGCCACAGCACCTGCATTACGGTTGCCGTAGCTCGGTGAGCAGACAGGCTCTCGTGGTGGGCCGAACTCCGGCGGCGTTCCGGAGAAGCGCATGGAGCGGCGAACGAGACCTGGCCGCTCCGCCACGCGCAGTGTCAACACCTAAATATTCTTACAGCGTGGCCGTGGCTTACCCGGCGGCTTCCCGCGCTGGGTGCATGGTGGCGCTACAGCCAGACTGTTGACCTCAACCGGGAAGTGCACCGTGCGGGCCAGAGCCGACGTCTGTTAGGGACGGAGTACATTTCACTGAGGGCGTAGCGGAGCCGGTGGGGAGGCGACT